>OMLM01008317.1:0-22372 GCA_900302695.1 Helostoma temminkii
CCCGGCATGCCTGCCCAGCTCACATTGTGTTTCTACACTTCAGCCTCTCAGCCAGGGGGGTGGGGTGGGAGGCAGGGTGGGAGGAACTAATCCAGGGTGTTTTACTGACTTCAGCAGGCAGCAGTGATGTCATTGTGATGTCAATGCCGGTAATTGTAATCGGGCTGCAAAGTTGGTGAGTGACCACTCCGATGCAGGGAGAGCTGAGAGGGGAAAGGAAGAAGGAGAAAGAGAGATTCAAGTGAAGCAAAAAGGAATAAGGCTAGAAGAGTGATTCTGTTTGTGAGGTGTGCAGCTACCGTGGTGCTGGATTACTGGAAACAAGAGATGGCTGTAACTGGGGATGAGACTGACTCAGGTACACTTTCTTTAATACATGTTTCTGTGTGTGGGACTTTCTTGACATATTTATGCGTTTTTAGAGGAGATTACACCTGCAGAGGATAACAGTATATTGGAAAATGTTTCTGCAGCAGCAATAATAAACGTTTTTCTTGCGAAGAAATGCTTGATTACTTTTAAACTTGGGGATTACTCGTCTTTCATGCACTCTGGTGAAACATAGAGGAGTCATGCTGCAGAGTAGCCTGTGCCGTTTCAACACAGGAAAAGCCTTGTGACATCTTAGAGTTGTGCTGTAAAGGAGATGTAACAAGTCGGCACACATTTGGTTAGTTTGCTCAACTCTGTTCCTGTCAGCCCGTATCCTGCTCTCACATACACACACATAAACACAGATACACACAGTCCACTCCCCAAACCACTTCTGTAGTTGTCAGGCAGAAATGCAGGAAAGGGGGGGGTGAGAGGTGAATGGGCGGGTGGCAGTAGGGGAGTAAAAGATAGTAGTGCGTTTGACGTCACTCCAGTTTCCTGGAACAGAAACCAGGCAGGGAAGAGAGAATGCAAAAAGGGCGAGCGAGACGCACACATTGACGTCAAAGCAGCCCCAGTCACTGTTATCACAATGAGAGAGAGAGAGAGAGAGAGAGAGAGAGAGAGAGAGAGAGAGCGTGAGAGAGAGCAAGAGAGAGAGAGAGCGAGAGAGAGAGCAAGAGAGAGAGAGAGAGAGAGAGAGCACCTGCTTTCCTTCTTCTTGTATGTGTGTCTGTTCATGCGTCTCTGTGAGTGTGTGTGTGTGTGTGTGTGTGTGTGTGTGTGAGTGAACTGGAGAAAGGGTCAGAACACAAACTTCTCAGGAACAAAACTGACATGACGAGAGACAGCAGGCAGAGCGGTTAACAGTTGAGTCATATGATGAGTCAACTCAAGTGGAGCATAAACCACATCCAGAGAGCTGCTGTCTGCTGCTTATTCAAGAATCTGAATCACTTTTCCTGAAATTGCCGTAAACTCCCTATTTTCAGTAGAGGACACTGGTTTACACTGTTTAGTAAACACAACAATAGATCAAGTGAATTACCCACTGTGACCTGTCTCAGGACAAAAAGGTCATTTGTGCACGCAAAACACTAATTCATGCTCTTATATTAATAAATCAGTTAGATTAATAGGATTCTTAATATTTTACTGTATATTTAGACCACAGGCAAAGCATTAACTCGATTAGCAAAAAGCAACTGTTAGCAGGGGCAGATCTTCAGGGGGGTATAGAGGGGGCAAGTGCCCCTCAAGTTGCTAAAGCTGTAATTAGTAAAACAATATGTCAAGATGTTTAAATCACTAAACAAAAAGGCAGAGAAAGTCAGTCAGTCATTATGAATAATATCTTAGGCTCCACATCGAAATTTTTTTTTAATGTGCGTGAATGTGTGTATGTTCTTTTCTTAGTTTAAGAGAAACCTTTACATGTTGTTGACACGTTTAGATTGTGTATGTTTGTGTATGATTCATGCTCTTTATTTAACATGGTCACATTTCCCTTCAAAAAGAGCTCGATATACTCATATACGTTTTTCTTGATCCGCCACCGACCGCTAGCCGGCCACTAATGCGCTGGAGCTTCTCTCTGATGCGCACAAAAACCTGTAATTTAAATTCCTGTAGCTTTAGCCAATTTGCACTAATTTTACACTATAAATTATTAATTTGTGCAAAGAGGAAAAAACTAGACTTTGTACCTTTTAGAAGAGAAATAGCCTTTTGTTTTTTTTGTAGTCTAGTCAAAGAATTGCAGCACATTAAGCCCATCATGTTTTTTAACCACATTTCTGCTCTTTAAGTTACACTAGTTAACCTTTTCAAATATCTTTTTATTGCAGATATGCTCCATAGTTTATTTTCATGTGGTGAGGTGCTGTCAAAATAAAAGCTTCACTCACAGCCCAAGCGGTGGTGCAGAGATATTACCCTGTAAAGGTTTAGAGCGAGGCACCTCCTTCTAGCCAGAGAAGGTCAAACTCTGTGTGCCACTTACTGACGCGAAAGGGTATCTTGAATGTATCACTGAGGTTTTGACCACGTCTGCATGTGATGCCCTCGGTGGACTTGCTTTTTACAGTCTCATGCTACTATGTTATGTTATGTTATGTTATGTTATGTTATGTTATGCTATGTTATAATTCACTTTGCTGGCCTGCTGTTGTTTAACACGCTGAGTGAGCTATGAAATAATCAAAAGAATTTCAGTCGCCTTATATTGCAACATTGACAACTGCACATTTTCAGTTTAGATGTCCACAGATGCATCAAAAAAACTGTCTCAAGTTATTTCTCAACAAGTCGGGTAATTTAAGAACAAATACTTGCAGTCATGGCCAGTGGAAATTCACCTTTTAAGGAAGGAGAAGCAGCAGATAAGCAATAAAGTTGGCTGAAGTTGCAACATGGAACACAACATAAATGTGTACTGTATTAAAATGTTAATAACGCTGATAAAACAACATTTGCTTTTATGAATTCATAGCTGCCACAGGAGATATCCCCGCCTACCAGCTGCGATCACCCAACTCGGGTCTGGCTCAGAACATTGTGATGGCTGCATCTCCGAGCTCCATGCAGAGCCCCTCGTCACAACACGCTGAAGAGATCACCCGCAAGAGGGAGGTCCGGCTGATGAAAAACAGGTGAGAACAAGAGAAGGTTTGAGGAGATTATGCTATGTGACATGTTTAGAGTGATTCGCCGGGCTCAGCAGAAGTGGAAACTCTGGAGGTTGATGTTTTCTTTTTTTTCTTTTTTCATTGCCAAATCAACAAGTCACAAGTAGTGCAAAGGTCAAAGCTGCAGTAGACTGGTTTTATGTTTGTGTGCCGCTTCTAGCTTGTTAGAGAAGTCAGTAAATCAATGAATGAATGGTTGCCTGGGAAAATATGGACATGAATGTGGAAGCAATAAAACATGAACTTCAAACATCTGCTGTTTTCAAATGTGCACATCTTGCATTTTGTCTGGAAGTTAAATAACATTTCATCAAAGAAAAAAAAACAATCATGTCTTCATCCTTCTTCCTCTCCAGGGAGGCAGCCCGAGAGTGCCGCAGGAAAAAGAAGGAGTATGTAAAATGTCTGGAAAACCGTGTGGCTGTATTGGAAAACCAAAACAAAACCCTGATTGAGGAGCTGAAGGCACTGAAGGACATTTACTGTCACAAGGCTGAGTAGCAGTGGCTGTTTGAGGTCATCGGCTGAAGACAGTGGCGTTTACAAACTGCTACAGCAAAAACAACAAAAAAAAGAAAAGACTTTGGAACAAAAAGTGCTTTGACGTCTCTCTGCCATCTCTGCTCTCTCAGGCCTGGTTTACCCTGAGATTGTCCCGGGGAATTCGAATAGCTTGAGCTTTCCAGTTTCGCTCTCGTTCTTATCTTGTGCTTTTTGCATGTGAAGACTCGAGTGTCGTACACACTGTGCTTGCTGTTGCTGTTGTGCACGGGAGAAGCCAGCTAATGACAGTCAGCTGAAGAAGAGGAACAGGAAGAGGAAATACATGTGCTTCCTGAAAATGTACCGCTCAAGTGCAGTGATTACGAAAAAAAAACCACGGCAGGTCAGCCAGGTTTCTTTACCAGCAAGTTTCTATGAGGTCAGACGAGGTGCAGGAAAAGCTACGCAGATCCACCACCAGCTTCAACCAGGCAACTCAAACGTGTTTACCTGAAAAAGTCATGTGTGTAATTAACGCTTCTGTTTTTAGTTGTTTCACGCATTCCTACCTGCAAAAACACAATCAAGGAGAAATGTCTCTAAGCATTTAGTCAGTGACGATCACTGATTTCCTGGAAATCATCAATCTGTTACAAGTTCATAGCTCTGATCTGATCCCAAAAAAAAAAAAGAAAAAAAAAGGTTTTTAAAAAATACCAGAAAATAATTCAGGATGAAAATGCTCTTAATGTGTTTGGCTGCTTATGCACAGAACTTCTTATATTTGGAGCCAATGTAGATGGGCATTATGTGAATCAAACCTACTCAGCAAAAATCTTTATTCATCAGTGAAGTGAGTCCATTGTATTATTTAAAATGACTGAGCACAACTGCTCCTTAGTGAAAGCACAGAAATTACCAAAGTGTCAGAGTGGCTATTATTAGACTTTATATTATATTTACATTAATTTGACGTATTTCACTCCACGGGTTTATATATTCTACGAAACAAATGTTGTTAAGCATGTTTAAAATGTCATTGTTGACTCTGTTCTGTTCTGAAAAACCTGAAAAACCTCAGTTTTGTAAAGAAACAGCTTAAAATGACTCATTGCTCAAAGAGTAATTCTTGTGCTTTACTGTCGTGCACGCATCAGTTTTGTTTTTCAAATGATGGAAATCCATTGTGGAATGAAACTGTATTTGATGGCTAGATATTAAAATGCTCTGTTTAAAGGGTGATGCCAATTTCTTTTTCCTTTTAATGTACAGACGTTTAATTTTAAGGATGACATATCATCTTGTGTTCATGTTTCTGGTGACGCTGAAAACTGTTTGCTTTCTCTGTTCCTGTTTTTTTCTGTAGCTGACTAGATTTGAGTTAGATCCACTGAATACATGTTATCCTCTGTAGAAAATGACAGAATGAGCTCTCCCTACAGATCGTCAACTTTAGCTGCCAAACTCTTTAATTACCAGTTAGGGATTTAACTACTGTTTAGCTCTCTGACAGCACTATGAATCATTTTCCCAACTAATGATGTTATCGTTTGTGTTCACAGAGGAATTCACCTTCTGTTGAATTCAACATTAAGGCAAAAAAAAGAGTTTATCTTTAATATTGATATCTACGTTGATTTTCTCTGCACATTGTTTTTCTTGCTGTTGTTGTTTTGTCATTTCAAATGGCTAAAACTTTTACCTTGGTGTACTTTCTCCTTTGACTTGTAAAATCCTATTTTTGTTTGTCTAATAAAATTTTCGAATGTAACATGAGCTGTGATTGAATTTATTCTTACCCAGTCGTCATGCAGTTTCCTCTTCAAGCTTTTCAGTTTGGTACTAAGAGGTGCTTAAATGCTGTTATGTGTAAATGTCTTAAAATCACAAATTGAATCATCTAACTTAAAAACCCTGTGACATATTAATTGTGGTTACAGATAAATAAAAGTGAAGCAACACTTTGAACCTGTGCTACAGTTAACAGTGAGTGGGTTGATTGTTTTCACACAAGTATAAAAAAATGTGTAGGATTTTCATTGTGTTATTTCCTATAACCCGCTTACACAAAAAAATTACACAAGAGATTCCATGTAAATTTGTTATGTCAGTTGAAAGGAAATGTTCTAAGTTGATCTAATTATTTATATTAACTTAGAATAATTAGGCCAACATAAAATATTTAACTTTATGCAATTATTAAATTAAAATATTAGCTTTTAAATCAGTTAAGCCATGTTTAGGCTTCATTTTTTGAGTGTATGTCGAGCCAGTGATAAAAAAACTGAACACAATTAAAAAAAAAAAAATAAATTGCAAGGATGTTTTTTAGCTGAGTAACATTTCAGGAGCCAGTAGACTGAAATTACTTTTTAAAAGGCAATGCGCATAAAAAATAATGTGTTTCCATAGCAACCCCTGGCAATACAGAACTGACCTTGAAGGGCTTGGTGCTGATAAAAGCCAAGATAAGTCTGTGTTTCTTAATAAACTGGGATTAGCATTTAGTATCCCATATGCATGTGTTTTGGTGTCATCGATGCTAAACACACACTAAACACAAAACTGTCTCACACTCATGCAGCCACACTCTTTATCTTTTACAGACACACACTGCATAAACACATAAAACTGTCTTTCTCCTACACACACACAAACACATGCGCATTGGTGAAAAGGTTCAGAGGGAGAGAAATGCCTCTGAGGGAAACCTTGAAACTGTAGTTGATGAATAGAAAACATTTGTGCTCCCTGACACTGAAGCATTGGTGTTACAAACACTGTGGTTCTCCGAAACATTACATAAAAGCCCATTTTCATTTAAAACAATTGAATAACTGCACTATTCTACCCAAATTAGTCTAAAAGTATTAGATCTCTGACCTTCACGTTCATTTTACTGGAGCAAATTTATGTTATGAATTAGTCAGTGTTAAATCAATGCCGCTCAAAGTTGTGTTATTTTATTTTCAAACTCCAAACCACTGCATTTACTCTCACTCTCTTCTGCTTTAACCAGAACCTAAAGTTGCAGTGTGGGAGTCTATTTAGAGTTTGATTTTGTTGCCTTTTAAACATCTTCATGTTTGGCTCTGGTCCAGTGTGGCTGGAGTGGAAATTTCCACCTACACACTAGCCGCCTACAAGCAGCGACATGAAACCAACTACCTTGACAACATGAACAGTGCTTGACTGCTGCAGACAAGGAGGACCTCTGCAGTTCAACATGCAGTGCTGCAAGAAACCAAACAATACTGAAGGAAGTACATTTATATCTGCTGGGGACATAGAGTTGTAGAAGATCTCTAATGTATAATGTACGTGGGCATCGTCGCCTTCTGGAAACAATTGCAAGTATCATGAATTGAATTCTAAATTTATTTGGGAGCCAGTGTAACAAGATCAAGATTCTCTGTTAAAAAGGCCCCTCTTTGAGAACTAGATCAAGAGCTTAGCAGCAGAATTTCAGACCACTTACAAGAGATCAGGAGCTGTTTTGCTAAGATAAATAAAGACAGAGTTACAGCAAATTAGGTGAGAAGAAATAAATGCATACATAATCTATAATATTCCTCAACAAAAAAACAACAATAAAAACATTCTACATGTTGGTCCAGACTGAAGGTTTCACATGAGGAGAAGACAAACCAAGACTATTTTAAACTTCTGGAACAAGGCTGGCAGTGGCACAAATACAGACACCGTTTCATCATTATTAAGCTCTAAAGAGTTATAATCCAGCCACAGGGGTTGCAAGCCAGTGACTTCTGTCCCAGTCCCAAGCCCCGGTTGCATGAGGAAGGGCATCCAGCGTAAACTTGCCAAATTCAAACAAATGCAAATGCAAATCATATGCAAATCAGCGTAAATTTCATACTGGATCTATCAAGGCCCAGGTTAACAACGGATGCCACCGGAGCTGTTGACCTACAGGGTGACGGCAGAAATTGGACTACTGTTGGTTGAAGAAGGACAGGAGGCAGAAGGGTTTGTAGACAGAGAGAGAAGAGGAAAGAAATCCAGAAAGACAGATGGTGGTGGACTTTGCTAAGGGGATGATGGCTGTAGTTAACTTATTTCCAGAAGAGGGAGGAACTCAGAGATACATATAAGAGGGAAGCAGGAGTACGCAGGTAGACTACATTCTGTGTAGACAAGAGATTGATGATTGCAGTGGTGGTAGGAGAGAGTGTAGCCAGACAGCATCAACGGTGGTGTGCAGGACGACTCTGGTGGTCAAGAAGAAGATGAACAAGAGAGGAAAGACAGAGAAGAAGAGTGGTGGAAGTTGAAAAAGGAAGAATGTCGTGAGGAATTCATACAGAAGTTGGTGGTCTAAATGTCTAAACACATTTAGACATAGAATGTATTATCATCTGCATGGCAGTGATAAAAGCTTTAAAACGCCTTGTTATGTGCCCAGCTGGAGATATGTACAGAGAAAACAGTATAGAACCCAGGACTGAGGCGTATTTATCAACTGCAACTGAGAAAGTTCTCTCAGAGAGGTAGGACGGGAACCACTGCAGGGCAGAACCACAGGTATCCACCTCAAATCTGCTTTATTTTGATTGACTGTACTAGTAGTATTTGTTACTTCAGCAGTGTTTTAACTCTTCTTCGTGGACTGTATAACATCTTCCAGAAGTACATTACTCAACATGGTACTGATCTTTCACAACAGATATTTTGACATCATGACTATCACGATCAGACAAAGTGCCTGGACACTCTTTTGATGTGAGTTGGTTGAATAAAGTGCTGAGAGTTCATTCAGCTCATTAAATTAAGGTTTTAAAGAAATAAAACCAGCAGACTTCCCAGAATGCATTGGTTGAAGGTCAAAGCTGCTCAGAGACATTTCTTTTTTTGCAATGTGAGAACCAGTTCGTGATGGTTTACGTCACAAACAAATATACAAAAAACAAAACAAAAAAACAACATAGCACTGCGTCTAATAAAAATGATGCTAAGCATGATGCAGGTTACTGCCTGTGTGGACACAACAACGTCAAACCCAGGGACGAAAGTGCTGGAAGTATTAATATCATGATATCCAGAGACATCTGTTGTTGCAGGCAAAGCAGGCCATGACTAAAACAGTCTTCTTCGTTGCTGAGTTTTTCTTGTGCGACAGAGGAATTCTGCACCTCTGCTTCATCGGGCTATTCCTCAGAGAGCGAGATGATGCAGCTCCATTTTTCTAAATTCGTACCATATGTGGGTACGCGTACACCATTACCAAAGCAACTCATGCAAGGTTTTGGATAGGCTAAGTTATGTCTGGACACACAAATCTAATTTGAGCACTCGCATTTATTAGTGTGGACACTCTGCCTAAAAAGATTTTTAAAAATATCAGATTTGCCTGCAGTCTGAACACATTTGTCTGTGTGTTTCTCTGGTACAAAGTGACATCACCAGCTGCAGCTCCACATCCTTCACATCCAATGAAGAACTGACTATAAACCGAGAAAAAAGTACATATGCCTGTAATTGTCTGAGCTTACTAAACTCAATTACATTTCCAAAACGAATAAAAAGAGGTTGAACTGACTAGTCAGCTGAAGAACAGTTATCTTGCATTTCAATCCAACTGGGACTCGGGAGCCTGTCAGCGCACATTTGCACAAGCATGATGGCTACCACTGGTTACTGAGTATCCTCACAAACATGTGTGAACACAATTCAACAGTGAAATGTGGAAGCAGCATCTTGAGAGGTAAAGTAAAACTGTAGCTACACTGGAGGAAAGTTCAGAAAAGAGACTTGTTCACTTTTCTGCTGTCCCCTTATCAACAGTAACATCCTTGTATGTTACCATATTATATTTAGTGTATTTACATTTTACAAAACATGAAATTCTCATACAAGATACTTAATTGTCATGGATTTGACCCTGTACTGTACATGTGTACTACACAGTGTTACAGATTATTGTGTCTGACTTTTTAAATTTTTTTTTATTTAGGGACATGTTGTGCTGGTTTACAGTCAGTTTTAATAAACTAACTTTCCAATGTGACAGAAGTGATTTCTTGCACTTGGTAAATCCATAAAGGTGGTTTATGGATTAGAGCATATTAGCCAGCAGATGTCACCAATTCACTTGAGTCAGTTGTCAGGAAAACTTTTTACACACAGTGTTGCAGGGCTCTGGAAAGCTACACCACAAACAAGAAACAAAATGTAAATTATTAGAAATGTATTTAATTAATTTAATGAATTAAGTTTATACATCTCACACTAGACATTTGACTACTTGCCAAATGCAACAGTTGTGTGGACAGTTTGCAGGGCTACTTTAAATGTTCTTCAAATCCATAAATGTATAAGATGCAACCACAAACATGCTAATGTTCTTTGATCCAACCCCTGACGTTTATTCTACTTCCATAAGCATAAAGCTTTATAATAAGAGAACCAATGATATATAGTGATGTTTCACCAATGCATGACACATGCTGGATTAATGCCTGAATTAATGAAAGATGTATCATGAATTCAAAGTCACTATGGCTTTATGTGATTAACACATTATTAGTTGTGCACAGTATTTACAGTTACTTCATACGTTTATTGATGTGGCACCACATGAGGATATGATTCATTTGTTCCATCCATGAAAAAAATGTGTGTGTAAGCTGCACACACATAATATTATAACCCTTATTCAGGTCTGAATCAGGTCGGCCTCTGGTTCTTTAGCTTAACAAAACCAGCTGATTCATCATCATCACACATGCTAACATATGGTTTTACACTCAGCAGGTACAATCTGTCTGTAGTTTATTATTTATTGAACTTGAGGCTGTTCAAATTTGAAAAGAACTTTTGTGCCTGTAATGCAGCTAATTCAGAGCCATATCAATAAATGTATGAAGTAAGTGTGGTGAAGTGAATGTAGTGAATTCATATTGCTTAACTAATGATCCATGAATTATGATTCATCATTTGTTCCATTACCTCACGTATAAAGTCATTATGAGCCATGCATTAGTTAAATATTACGCATGATTTGTGTCCTTATTATAAAGTGTCATGCATTTTTTCTTTAACACAACCTTTTGGCAACTTTTTCCTGATCCATGAATGAACTCATTCTATAATCTAATCTTAATTCTTATAAACAAATCAGAAGGAAAGGAGTAATGAACGTGTATTCTTATTTTAAAGTTTCTTTCCCACCAGCTGAGGCAGATGGCCAAAACATATTAACCATCTTATCCTGGTAAGCATTGTTTGTCACTGTCTCTGTCACTGACTTTTTTCTCTCGTCCCATCTTTTATCTTTTATATTTAGAAACTCATTTTAGTTCTTTCCATTCACCCCAACCGGTCAAGGCAGATGGCCGCCCGACCTGAGCCTGGTTTCTTCTGTTAAAGTGAGTTTTCCTCTCCTGGTGCTGCTCAAGTGGGATTTGCTGGGTTTTCTATCTAAAACTATATTGTGTTGTTAGATACTATAAGGTCTTAAACTATTACATTGTAAAGTACATTGAGATGACTTTTGGCGCTATAGAAATTAAATTGATATGTACACTATAGGCTTATCAAGTTATTTACTGTAATGATATAGCAAAAACCTACAGCATGCTGTCAAATACTGAACCTACCCGCTGACATATAAATATAGATCAATGCTTATCAATGCTCAGCTTTAACAGCAGATCTTAAAAAGCTGTCACCCCTCATCAGTCTCTCTCTGCTCTCCTACATGTGACCACCCACTTGAACCGGAACCTTTTCTAGAAATTTGCAGCCCTGCCTTTCGGTCTATCTCTCTGACTGTCGAGCACACATCACTGCGCGCCTCATCTTTGCCCGCATCGGGAGGAGATCCGCTCTACGATGCCTGGAATAGCAGCGGTGGGTCGGCCTGTTAAACACATTCGCTGTTACCGGCGGTAGAAGTGACATATTCATCCTGTGACCGCCTCCAGCTTCTCCGTGGACACGGACGATTGACAGGATCCATGAGCGCCGCTACGGATGCACCCTGTGCGCTCTGGTGATCTATAACCGACTCGGCGAGGCTGCTGACCCGTCGCTTCAGTGGAAAGCGCTGTTAAACGATAACGGGACTAAAGATGGGGGGCACAAGCTCCTGCTGCGTGTCTTCCAGCCCTAAGCTCCGCAGAAATGCCCACTCCAGGCTGGAGTCGTACCACCAGGAGTCGGATCTGAGCAGGGAGGAGACGGGGTGCAACCTGCAGCACATCAGCGACAGGGAGAACGTCGACGGTAACATCAGTACTTAGTAGCAGACGATAAGAAAGCAAACCCCGTGATAAACCTGCATGATGAGAGTGGGACTGGTGTGCAGTACAAGGGATAGATGTTAGAGGAACTGTAATTACAAGAAAGCCAAACAAACATCATCATAAAGCATCACTGCAAATTCAAATATGGTCAAAGACATATTATAGGGATTTCTAGATAAATACAATATCATTTTAATGGCAACACATAAGAGTAATGAAAAATTATAAAAATAAGTGCTCACTACTAAAACTAAGTAAATATAGTGATTTAACAGTGTCTGTATACTGAATGCTTCCTACTAGATCCACTGGAGCTTTTAAAATCAAACATTACATTCATTTTAATCTTGGATGATCATTTTCCACCTTCTGTGACCTGCATGACATCTGGAGAAGCAGTAGCTACTCAGTGGCTCTCGTTTCTCAGTAATATCCAGTAAATGGCTACAGTGATGCATCACACATCACTACAGCCTGGCACATGGATAAGTCATGTGTGCACTTCTGCTCCCCTGTGCCTTTGCAGAGAAATATGGAGCTGCTCACAACATCCTGTTCACGAGGGCAGACTCCTTTGTGCCGCTCTTTGTATTCAGCGTGTGCATGAAAAAATACCCAGCAACTATGGGATGTAACCCCCTCCATTGACACATGCTAATATGCATCACAATTGACCCATTCACACTGAAAACTGTCTGCTAAATGGCTTGCCTATTTTCAGCCTACAGCCAAACATTACATACAGATGTGAGAGCCGTTTTCAGAAACTGGACTCTTTCATAAGGTTGCATAGTGTCAAGTTTTGTTTTTGTTAATAACCCATTAGAAAACCTGTCTGTGTATACACAGGACAGATATTTTGCAGCTGTATAATTTGAACCACTCATGTCTTTGACCCTAAAACTTGGATATTGCTATTAATCCAAGATAGGATGTGTAGTAGCCTCAAATATATCCTAAGGCTGAGGAGTGGATGTAAGTATCCAGCTGATAGTGGAGCAAAAACTCTACAAATGTACATTATTTATAGAAAAAGTGTACACGAATAACTGCACTGTCTTGGCAATTACAGAGGAAAAAATACAGCTGGTAGTTGTTGCACTTTTCTGCAGGAAGCCCTTCAGTCTTCGCTCTTTACAGTCAGACTGAGCTGATCCCTTTGATTGCATTGTCAGCACGGTGGAGTACCTGCTGTTCATTGATCAGATGTAATTTCCTTTTGTAAACTTTAGCATCCCGCTTGCATGCTGTATTCCATTTGTAGATGCTATTAGCTGGAGTGCTTTGTATTGCAGCGAGTAGTTATAGTGCTGTGGCTCCACTATCCCTCACAAGGCTGGTGTCATACGCCGGCAACTTAGCATAGCAAAGTGGATTTTTGTTCTAAAATGCCTTGGTTCATTACTTTAATAGGATTATTGTGCGGAGCCAGATGACGGAGCAGAAGAAGAGACACGAAGAAGACTCAGAACAGATGATTGACAGTCAGCTGACTATTCTCGATGGGGATAAAGACGATTCATGCTGAGGGGCCGTCTGCCTCAGTGGTGAGGTGACTGAAATCGGAGCGTGTCTAATGTGTTGGCTCTGTTATGAGTTCACAGACAGTACGGTGGAGATTAGTGGGCTTCATTAGGATGCACCATCAAAAACTCATCACCCCCCAAATACAAGCCCAGAGAGGCAGCTGCGAGCCTGTGTCAGAGCAGATAGGAGAACAGGGACAGAAGCAAGCCAAGAATTGACGCGTCCATTAAAAGTGTGATGTACTGCTTTCAGAGACATCATCTGCTCCTTGTTGGATGGACCGGCCTTTTTAACACTAGGAAGTTGGTGAGACTTCAATTGAAGTGCATTGGGATGCAGTACAATTGGATTTTGATGTCATTAGCATTGTATGTATACAGGGATAGCAGGGTTTGGGTGTTATAGAGACAGCCAATGTGCTCCACAGTCAGGCTGACCCGTGTCATGGCCCAGTTCAGTTCAGTTTAATTCATTTAGTCATATAGCAAAACCATATAGGGAAATATAGAGAAAACCTCCAGCAGAACCAGGCTCAGGATGGGCGGCCATCTGCCTCAACCTGTTGGAGTGAGTAGAATGGAAGACAGAAGAGAACAGCAGGCTACCAAACAACAACAACAACAACAACAACAAGTAGCATGTCAGGCTCAAAGAAGTTCAGTTTCCAGTGAATCTAAACAGAACAAAGCAGCAAATCAACTCATTTGCGATGTTTTCTTTATAAATGACTGAAATAATTAATAGTGCAAACAGTTTTTCTTTAGTTTCCTGTTCATTGATTCAATAACGGATTAAATGACTGAGCCTCTTCACAACACATTCTCCAGTGTAAAAGACCTAATAGGTAATTTTGTCCTTACCCTCTGATTCAACCCATTGAAGCAGCCTAATGAAATAGTTCCCCTGTGGTGGCAGCCGCCCTGGACTTACGAGATTATGATTATGGTTTGAGTTAAAATTTGTATCTTGGTAGAGGTGGAGGACCTTTATTATCATGGTACAGTAAAAACAGTTCAGATTATAGAAACATGGTTTGAAATGGGAAACAATCAGTGGTCAGAGATTTTATGGCTCTATACGACGTCACTGACTTTCTCTTTTGCTTCCATCATAATTACCATGGAGGTCATTTAATTTATGGTTTTTTAGGGGAGGACAGTCTCCCCTCACAGATAAGCTTTATATTGGTTTAAGCCAGGATGTTCTTTTTTGCCTTAATCAGTGAACTGTTCTCATTTTCAGCTGAGAATGAAGCAGTTTGGCCAGTTAACGCTTCTTGTGTCATGTGAAGGAACATTATATCTCTAAGCTGACTTACAAACAACCTTTGACTTGAATGTTTTTTAACCATTTTTTCTGCTGTTGTGTAGTGAAGAAAGATGACATTGCTAGAAGCACATTATAACTTCTATAAGTGGCAATAACATTTCAAGAGGCATTACAAGACATGTGGAAGTATCATACTATATTCTTGCTTTTCTATACCAAACCAAGTCAGGATATTTCCTTAACCACGACCAGGGATGCCTTTCAGAGCCAAAGGAACACTACAAGTGAAAGCCAAAGCCAGTGGCTGCCAGGATGAAAATTATGTGAATTGGAGAAGGTTGTGTGAGGATGTAGTGCCTCGGGTTTGATCAGAGCCGTACAAGCTGCTTAGTAGGGAATTATTATTTCTTGTTTGGACAAGCTGTCACACGCTAAAATGATTACACGCTTCAAGGAGTCATAGGAAACCTGGAAAGATCGTAGAATTTGAAAATTCGCATGCAAATATCCTCAAAAAGGTGCAGTCCAAAGGGTTTTTTACACGATATTTAAGTCCATCATAATAATATACCAGATAAACCTTTAATAAGCCCAGTGATTTAAGGGTAATATAAATTCTTGGACATTCAGTTGGATTAAAACATCAGTGTTATATGACAGATGCTTTGCTGTCACGCTTCATCGGCAGACGCCTGCGTCTGTGTCAATATGAGCTTATGTCACTTGGGGGATTTTAGTCTTGAAGTCCTAAAGGGACCTCTCAGAATGCCCTGTTTTAAGAACATACTGCATAATTGCTTCACATAGCACCAACATTTCACCGACCAGAGCTAAAACGCTGGCTAGAGATTCAGGAAAGAGATTTAGGATTTAATGTTCATATTATCATGGAGGGCTGCAGGTTTTACAGATCATTCTAGATGTCATCATGTGATTATTACACATGGTCTCTGTTAGCTTGTTTTACTAAATAGTACAATAACAGTATAAATATGAAATATAGACAGCTGTCTCTTAATATTCACTGTGGACATATAGAGTACACTGCATTATGGTGAAATTTTGTAAGTGGAGAGACACCAATGCTGATGACTACTCCACCCTGGAGGTGGAAGATGGATAGAGAGAGAATGAGACAAAGCCATCATATGATGTGCCTTTCTTTGACAAAGCCCACTGTGTTGGTCTCTGAAGATGACTGTTGTTTCTGTGCAGCATCACACATCAGCTGATGCTCTTATATTTAGTTTTGGTTATAGAGTTGGAAAGAAACAATTTTTTCCTTAATAAATGTAAATGTTTTTTTATTCTATGAGCTGAAAATTGTTTTACTCATTTTAGCCCATTATTAAATATATGTAATATAATGCAGAGGTCTAGGCTTTCAGAGAGGTAGAATGTTGTTTGATGCAGGCTGGTGTTGGTTACAGCATTTCAGTGTTGGTACTGTGATTTTCAAATGATAAAGGTCTTATTTTTCAACATAAGGAATCCATATTATAGATAATCATATCTTTATTCTGCACCTTCACTGAAAAAGTTTTGAATCATTTACAGTCTAAGATGAGCAACTTAACGATCAAAAATGACAGTAGGAAATGTTACAGTTACTAAAGTAAACTGTATCCACTGATGTCTTACAGTTTCTTGCTTGAATAAAGAAAAAAATGAATGACTTCTCCTCCACAGCTGAAAAAACACTTTCTAATTGACATTATTGCCTCTAAACACAAGATCTACAGCTAATCTGAAAAGAGCAGCGGAAAACTAAACTCTTAACCTGAACAGGTGACTGTGTGCTTAGGGCCTGATTTACTAAGATCTCAAATAACAATATATTGTGTGCGCAAGCTTGAAAACTGCATGTTTTGTTAGAGGGCATCTTGCAGGTATAATAATAATTAGTTTCACAAAATCTTGGTATTACAAGAAGAAAAACCAGCAACTGCAAAAAAGTTATGTTTGCAGATCGTATCATGAGACGCACACATACACATATGCACATACCTTCACTTGCATCAAGTAAATTAAACTTGTGGTTTAGTTTTATAGGAGATACGGGTGAAAGCTTATAAAAAGTATGTCCTTCCACTCAGTGCAGGTTTTCCTTCTCAGCCAATAGCTGATCTAAACTGGACTTTATTCTGTGAAACATCATGTGTCTATGGCCCAAAAGTGTGTTTGTGAAGTGAAGAATTTTTTGCCTTTTATATCCTATTCCATCTGCCATCCGTGCACAACAGTTGGCACCTGCCTTTCAAAGGTATAAAAGTCACATGCAATCTCACTGCAAATCATTTCACATTGCATGTGTGTTTTCTACTCCCTGTATTTTGTGCACTCATTTTATTTTTTTTGCAGGTGTTCAAGTTTTCACGTGATTTAGTAAATGAAAACCTTCAGCAAATCAGACCCTTAATTTGCAAAGGGAGTTTTGTTTATGGGCTGACTTTTGGAGAGCAATTTGGAACGTGTCCAGATAAAGTCTCGGGCACCCTCGTGAAAGTGTTGTGACAGATTTGAAAAAGGAGGTTGTGCTTTAAAACACTGATGGATGTGAACTTACATTGATTCTAATAGGGGGCAAATGTGTAGACAGGGGACTGGTCAGATGATGGGTTAGCCAGATTTGGGTCAGCAGGGGCTCAGTTCTTGGAGCTGGCATCCATGAACCACAGGGTAGTCTTTCACCTAGATCCTCCTAGCCACATGTCAAAGTGTCCTTGGAGAAGATAATGAAACACTGTTGTATCGCCCTCATTTGTGCGCAGCTGTCCAATCAGAATTTAGTGGTAAAATACACGTGGTGGACATGTCAGGAGAGAGTACTGTTAAACTGCAGCAAGAGTGCAGTTGAATCATGGTCAGATAAAGATAAATATGGAGACTGGGTCACGTGATGAGCAGAAGGGCAACATCATCCTCATGATTGAAATGCACATAAACACACACAGCTTCATTCAAGCTACTGTACCTCCAGCATGCTTGTTCCTCCACAGTTATCTTATTTAATCAAGACCAGGCAGCAGCAAGTTAGGATAGAATTAAAGATCTTTCTTTGGTTTTCTTTTTTTTTTCTGGAGGTGTGATCTATTTTCCATTGAGCCATTTGTCCCACAGTCACATCAAGCTGCACGACTATTTTTTACAGCAGCAGCAGTCATGTGTTTCACCATAGACATATGATTGTGCAACATGTTGGAAACAACTCTATTAAAGGTTAGAGCTGCAAAAAAAGTGGAAAACATCCAGATGTGTGGCCTGAAATAAAGACTGGTTTCTTTCCATTCTTTTGTCTGTGAAACACGAGTCCTTTCAAGGGCAGGACACACAAATAAGGGGGTCCTTGTTTGATTTATTGACTAGTAATGAGTGACTAATTTACTACCCAGCCACCTATTCTTACTAATTATCACTACAGAAAGGCATGTTGGCTTTGAAGTGTCAAGGCAGAAACACTGGAAAGACAATCGGATTTGCATTAATGAGGAGT
The DNA here is from genome assembly GCA_900302695.1 of Helostoma temminkii. Lineage (NCBI taxonomy): Eukaryota > Metazoa > Chordata > Actinopteri > Anabantiformes > Helostomatidae > Helostoma > Helostoma temminkii. The sequence goes on from OMLM01008317.1 coordinate 18,099, forward strand.
GGGACTCATGTGAGGGTGAAAAAAAAAATCAAAACCAAACCACTATCACACTGACACAGCTGATCCTCCTTCCACCCCGGGGCATGTTGGTTGAATGACCAGTAGTTCACTACACCCGTGTTGTGCTCACATTTCATATAGCTGATGTTTAAGCAGCTTGATATTTTCATATTTTTACAAAACTGCTGCCACCTTTCACTCTAAATTAAGATACGATTGTGAAGCTGTTTTCCAGCTCACAGAACTAGTGATAAACACATGGAAATATCACTTTTAATATTTTAGATAGATCACATAATTACAGCCCATTTCCAACTTATCAGTGCATGTTTTTTAGTTGTAGTACTGTATATGTCACATTGCACCGCTCACTACACGACTGTTACTGTCATTAGTAGCAGAAGTTTTAGTAAAGCTATTGTAATAGCAGTTGTGTCCGTGGTAGTAAAATAAAATGGTTTATTAGTAATGGTTTTCCATTTTTCAGTAGGAATACTACTAGTAAGCGTTGTAGTTGTAGTAGTAGAATAATTGAGGCAGCGGAGGTAATTGCAATCAGTAGTTTTCAGAGCAGCAGTAGTGGGATCATTTCGCTTTTCCCCTCTCTGGTGTTGTGTGGATGTGTGTGCAGTGGTCAGAAGGTGGGTGTGTTGTAACTGTATAAGGGAGGTTAGAGTAACATCCTTTTGTTTGACTGGTGACAACACAATGAAGTTGGAACAAATGTTTGGCCTCAACGTGATTTTAAAAACTGACTTCATTAACTGTTCACTGACCTAAATGTGTTCATGCATAAATAGTCTTAACCATGTATAGTTAGTGTAGTATAGTCTAGTTTTCACTTTATTAGTACTAAATACTTATCTCTGCTCTGGTTTTAAAAAGGCACAGGCCTCTTTTTAATGGTGTTTTTTATCTAGCAGTGCACACGCTCACCTGTAGCACATTTCAAACAATGCCACTAAGATGAAACCAGCAGACATTAAGATGCATGACTAAACATTAACCATGTTCACTGACTGCATGGGAGGGAACAGGGTTCATGCTACCACAGACTCCAACAATAACAGTGGGATAATACCCATATGGGTGCACATTGTTGATGCAAGGCCAATTGTTTTCAAAGGATGAGCTGCATTTGAGGCCCAGTAGGTGCAGACAAATAACTACAATGTACACTACTGTTCACGTTTTTGGTCTTTTAAGAGCTTTGCTTGTTTTGCTATAAAAACATACGTCTTCAGCTGTGCTAATGTGACTGCAAAGGGTTTTTTAATGATCAGTTAGTCTTTTAAATTGTTAACCATCCATTAGCAAACACAGTGTGGCCTTGCATCACAGTACTAATGTTGTTGATGATGGGCTTTTGTGTGGCTATGTAGTCTATGAAGACAAATGGGCTGACTAGCTAAAGTAGAGGGTGAAGACAAGTACAGCAATTGACAGTAAATGTGACAGAAACAATGAAATTCACTACAATTCAGTTTTATTTATGTAGTGCCAAATCACAACAGAGTCATTTCAAGGCAGTTATATAGAGAGAAACCCAACAAATCCTCCTTGAAAAGCACTGTGCAACAGTTCAATTTCACCATGTGAAAATTTAACAAAACCCTGAAGGACATGTCAGACCTAATTTGGGAGAAAAAGGACTGATGTATCCTAAAAAACAAACTGATTGAGGAAACTGATATCAGCGCAGTGATGCTGAGGCTGCCACATACGAAGATGAGCTGTTACATACTGTGAGACACTGACGCAGCAAGATGCTTGAAATAAGCAGACACAGCATTCAAACACACACAATAATGTAAAGCCTAATTCTTCTCCATCAACAGCCTGCCTACCATAGTGTGCTTCACCAGGATCTCTTACAATAATGGTACAATAATTATAAAGGACTTGAAAAAAATTTTAAAAAGATAACTAACAATTATTCAGCAGTAATTAAGTTAAATAAATTGGAAACACTATGGTGCTATTATGGGTTGGACTGTTAAGAGCAGGCCTCACCTGTTGTTAATTCATTATGCAAAGGCAGTAAGGCAGACAGGTAGGCTGTTGATAGGTTAGCTGAGCTACTCCAGTTTCACTGTCCAGATGCCAACCATGAGTTTTCCTTAAAGTTTACTTGAGGTGGTGAATATCACATATCAACACTCAACACCAGCCGCTTTGCACTCTGGGAATTCAGTAGGTAGGGTTAGTATGTCATAAAAACATCTTTAATCTGTGGAGTTAATAGAAATGTCTATGGATTGTTTATTTGTAGCTTTTAAGATCAGAAACAAATCTGCTCAAGCTCAAGTTATTCATACGGTGCATATTGTGATATTGACAAGTCTGGTAAGAGGATCAAGTGTTTATACTGAAAAGGAAATGTGTATGTTTTAAATGTTAAAATATGTTGTCATTTAAAATATCTTTCCCTCCAAACTATTAGAACAAGTCCAGAGTAATACATTCGTTTTTGCTGTACACTGAAGTCATTTGGATATTTAGTTTGATGGTGTTTACACCTCGATATGTTTAACAACTAGCACCTTTTTGTAAGAGATCATCCAATTTTGAAGTGAGCAAAGGTAATGGAGCTTGTTGCTCAGTACACCAGCGCTTTCTCTCTTTTTCATTCCAGTTGTATTGTATGTGTCCAGTATTTGTGCAGTGCCTTTGACTGATTCTCACTCTTTCCTCACATTCACTATGACTTGCTCTTGCACAGACACTTCTCTGGATTTCATGTTGATGAGTCTTTCTTTAATAAAAATCCCAATGTTAAACCAAAAAGTCATTTAGAGCTATTGATTATATCACCAATCTTAACAAGAAACACCTGTTGACAGGCACCAACTTACCTCTGTAATGAACCATAGGCCAACTAACTATTAGACTTTCCGTCTTGTAGGTGCCTTTATTTTTTCAGAAACATTCCTGACACACTTCAAAGTTATTTTCTATTGTAGACTGAATTGAAAAGCTGCGTCAGCTGTGTGTGACTCTCAGACTTACGTCTGACACATGCATCATATATTTGACACAGCGGTGACAACTGTCACAAAAGGTTCCACTGAGATGGAAAGCGTGATTGTGTGTGCATTTGAAAGAAGCTTTGTATTGTTGCCCTAATACTTCATGAATTACATCCATTGTCTGGCCAAAGTCATGTATGTGTACAGCAGCACATAGAGAAAAGTAGAAATATTGTCTTCAGTGTGTCAGCAGCAAAGACATTCAGCTGTATGAAAGTAACATGGCTGAGAGAAGGATTATCAAAATAACCTTGATTGTGTTAATAGTAAATATTGGAAGTGGCTACTTACCAATGAAAACCTATTGGTTTCCCTTTTGCAGGGGTGATCAGGGGCCTAGCACAAACTCTGAAAAACAGCCACATACTATTATCCCTCCAGTTGTGGCCAAATACATTTCTGCATATAGTGCATTGGATGCTGCTGTCAACATGTGCAATAGAAGTATATCAAACTAAATATTAGACCAGAATGTGTCATTGGTAAGTCAATAGGAAACCACTGATCTCACACTGTGAAAACCAGCTGAGCTACTGTCTAAGCTCTAATTTGTGAACCATCTGGATGCTGCTGTGCTCCTCATTACAGTTCTATAAGGTGCTAACGTGACACAAGTTTGATCCAAACTCAGTCTGTCAGTCTGAGGTGGTGCTGAGGCCTTCGGGACAGAGCTAATGATGTACAGTTTGTGTTTCTGAAAATAGCAAGAGAGGATGCAGGTTTGTTTAGAGCAGATTCTGGCACAGTGCAAGAATCATTGATGGAGCATAGAATGTGACAAACCTGACTCATGGAGGTGCAATAAATCCTTCATGTTTGTTAGAATCACTTCTTATGGAAACCTTCAGAAAAATCTTTTTATGAGATCCCTTCGTGCCAAATGAACACAGTTTACACTGTCCCATGTAACCAGAGTATTAAAGAATATTTGAATCCATGAAACATGTTTCTACTGTATTGACTAAAAGATAAAAATATGCCTACTATATTTATACTCCCCCACAAACAGTCCTACAGCAGAGACATGATCAGCCCTGCTTTTCCAACGTCTGCACTGTAATCAAATAGCCTGGATCTTAATCTGGGTCTGTTACAGTCATAGCGTAGGAGTCAGAACGTTTGGCAGTGCAGACTGCATGCCAGGCATTTTTAAATGCTGATTTCACCAAACTCAACTAGTTTGACAAGTTCAGGATACGCGTGCGTCACAGTAGCTGCTCTCATTGACCAAAAAAAAAAAAAAAA
>OMLM01008317.1:32516-46381 GCA_900302695.1 Helostoma temminkii
TAAAAATATATTTTTTAAATTTAGTTGGCTCTGTTTTTAAACATGATATCAAACCTAAAGCTTGTGTTATAATTGTCCTTTTTCACGATCATATCATCAGTATCATGTGGATTTCTCTGATTTTTTGTTTCACATTGTTCCTCATGTGTTTTCCACTTCAGGTAAAAGCTGGTGGATTTTGATGCTGGTTTTGCGTCTGTTTGTCGTCCTGCTGACTGGCTTCACCCTCTTCAGTGATGAGCAGGAGAGATTCATCTGCAACACCATCCAGCCCGGCTGCTCTAATGTCTGTTTTGACATATTTGCTCCTGTATCTGTCTTCCATCTCTGGATCTTCCATTGTATTCTCCTCTGTCTTCCTCATGTTGTGTTTGTGACCTACGTCGCACATAAAGTGCTGTCACATCCTGACTTCAGAGGCTTCTACTGCAGCAGCACTAGAGGATGTTCACCGTTCACCCTGGAGACCTCGATCTCCTCCAGAGAACTGTCTTTACAGAAAGTTCACTTTGATAATCTCCCACGTGAAGCTGCAACACCGCGCTTCTACTGCGCTTACTTCTTTACTGTGATTCTTCGCATCCTTCTGGAGGCGTTTTTCGGTGCAGGACAGTTTTTTCTGTTTGGTTTCTCTATTCCTAAGAGTTTTCTCTGCTTCGAGGCTCCCTGCATATCTGGGGTTGAGTGCTACATCTCCAGACCGACTGAGAAAACCTTGATGCTCAACTTCATGCTTGGTGTCTCCTCCTTGTCCATTCTTCTAGGTTTGGCTGATCTGGTGAGCTCAATAAAGGCAATGGGGGCGTGGAGGACAAAAAAAGCGATGTTAATGGAGGAGATGAGTAAAGGAGAGCAAAGCAGTATGTTTACAACAACAGGTACAGCTGAAGATGCCGATGTTCTTTTAACCAATAGAACCAGCCCAAGTGGAAGCTCAAGTGCTGCTGTGAAAGATGGGAGCCATAACGCTGGAGACACGCATGGTGAACACCTTGATGCTAAAGTATTTGGCACAACCATCATTAAAACTGATTGTGAAAAGTCTCGCTCGCCTACTCCCATGAACACCCCTGTGCCAACTCACTTTAACCTCCACAGCCACCTGAGAGGACCCCCACTGAGCCCCAGGGTGCCAGCATTAACGGGTGTCAAAAATCATAATGATAATGTTGAATCGCAGGACAAGAGAGCGTGGGTGTAACAGGCTGAAATGACTGGACCACACTCTGATGTGCCTTAACCCTGTAATACCATTTATATCATATTTGATACACAAAAATCTTTCGATTAAATAATTATCATGGACTTCTGATGTATCGAATATGACACATTGAAAATCTCATGTTTAGAAATCTTTTCAAAACTTTTCACATCAACCTTTATAAAACCACTGTATGCCACTTACTGTGTCTGGTTGAGAATGTTAAAGAGACAAATACATTTTCCCGGAGTCGGCTGAGTTAAAACCAAACCTAAAACTGGTCAGAATATCGAACCACAAACACAAATCAGTGACAATATTACACCATGACAGCTGGAAAGTGTTTAACATGTTTGCAACTTAATAAAAAAATGTTGTGTTTGTTCAGCACTGCTCCCAAGTGGCCAAAGAGTCAACACAGCAAACATATCTTAGTTCAGTGAGCTAGTTCCTATCCCACAGCCCCACATACTTTATTGAATAAGTCTAACATCTAAAATCTCTGTGTAATTATAAAATAGGCCTCAGCAAACCCAGAGTTGAGTTATATTAAGAAACATATCAAATATCAATAATTATGTCATTGCACAAGAAAAATCAAAATGCAATGGCAAAATGCAGTGGCAGTGTGAAAAGACATCTCATACACACAGTACTACCTTAAAATGAAGTGATCCATACCCACAAAAGACTAAACCTGAGAGCACAAATTAATTATGTCTGTTTTGACGTATATAGCTGGAATACACACAGGATATAAAAGTAGCTCCGTGTGCAATGTGGGAATACATAATTTAATGTCTACATGGAAAAAGCATTTCTATATTTAATTTAAAAAAAATCCCTTTTCATGTTCCACAAAAGCAAATATTTGCTTTCAGCTGACATACAGATATGAATTATGGCAGCTGAGGTCAAATATCAACACAAATCAGTTTTGTGAAAAACTGAAACTTCACTTTAAATACTTTCATTTATTAAAGTCAGTATTTTATTTTGAGTGTTTTACACAACTGATCAGATATTGTGATCTGAATCTTTGAACATCTTTAGAAATGTTCTTCTGTTGAAGGCTCTTTTTCTTTTCTTTTCAAGTGTGATTATTTTAAAATTAGTGGTAGTAAAATAAATTGATCAGATATATTTTGTTCAGTAAATATAACTAACTTGTTTCACTAATGTCAAATAAAATTGAGTCATACAAACAAGCAAGGTGACCTTGATGAGGCAGCACTGGGTGCTCAGTTGTTGTCTGGATTACTGAGCCACAGGAGACTCACTGACCTGACTTGGCCTCTGACCGCTCACATGCCTCTTCAGCTACCCTGCTTCTCACTGCCTTCATTGTGTATCCATATTTAGCTTTATGAGCCAAAAATGAACATGATACATTTACATTCTGTCATTTGGCAAATTACTGAAGGAGACAAAATAGTTCACTTATAACAGAGGTTACAAGGATTTTTTCTTGTCATGTATCATTCACAGTTTTGAAAATATGTGTCACAGAGAGAACAGGACAGATCGTGTCGTCTTCACATAATTTAAACGTGAATAAATTGCAGAACAATGATTTAGTTTTTATTTAGTCTTTTCTATAATTATACCTGAAAATAATTCTTGTGTTTCCTCAGTGTTTTAAAGTGACAGGAATGTTTCATTTACATCAGTTACTTCTTTCTGGGAGTAACTGACTCCCAGTTGTTCTTCATCTTTACATTGCACTTTTAGAATGATGCAGTTTTTGCCTGGATGTGGACCAACTCTGCTTCTGAAAAAGGTTTGCAGAATTACCCTCCAGTCTAGCCTAAACAATGACAACAGCACAACCCCCTGAGTCCCACAACCTCCAGTGTAGCTGTGACCTTAACACATGCCTCATACCCTTCTCATTCTTCTTCTGCTGTGGTATTTAGAGCAGCTGAGACATGCAGAAACATTACCAGGGTGGCCAGTCATTCAGAGAAAGGACCTGACTGCCACTGAGGACAAGGTCATGTATATTTGAACAAAAAGGTGTCTCTGAGGTGACAGCATGTGTCTGTTGCTGACCTCTCCACAACTTATCAAACTAACACTTGCAAACTGCCACATACTAAGTTATCATGACAAACATTTCAACCACAGGTGGTCTTTTTCAGAGCAAGTGAAATGCTCGAGTCAGGCAACCATGTATGCAAACACACGCCTGTCACGCCTGTCACGCCTGACATCAATAAATAATCAATAGCATGACGATCCACACAGGTGTATCTGAGTATATCACATGAAGTAGGACACATGGAAGTAGGAAAACACTCTCCATTCACATCAAACACTTCTGATAGAGAGAAGAGAATACAACATATTTCATACTAGCCAAGTTACCTGATCCTGCCTGGGACAAAAAAAGCTGAAATCTAACACAAAATGCAAATACAAACAATAGCATTTCTTCTGAAATTAGTAAAATTGTGTTCAAACACAAAATACAAATGAATATTAAGATTTTTAGAGCCATATAATTTCCTTCTTCTGACTGAAAGTGGCCAATGTGAGCTTGGAACTCTATTCTGACCTGACCCAGTCCACACTGTTAGAGGTTCTCTACAGCTTTTGTTTTTCAAACTTTTTATGAAAATGCATGACTATGCTAGAGGAAGTACATTGTTTTTGTCATGAAAATGAACGATTGGACATGTGGAGGCACATTTGGTGCTACTTTTGGCTGTAGGACAGCAGCCAGAGGCCACACAGCAGAGACCCAGCCCATGTTGGTCTCCATGAAAGTTACAATTTTTGCAATTTTCGGCTGTGAGCTCTATTATTAAGACGCGAGGGCTTGTATTTACCGCCATCTAGTGGTCAGTAGCTGCAACAGCAGTCACAGTCAGACACTTCCACCATCTCATCTCATCTCATCTACATCCCATCTCTATTTTACCATAACAACTATTCAGAAAAAATGCATTGAAAACCGTAACCCTTTAAAATAAAACATTTATGAGTAAAACTTACTAAAACATAACAAAGTGCTGTTTTTCCTTTATTCCTGAAAGAAATCCAGGTTTTAAAGATCAGCTATTAAATCATTGTTCATATTAAAGTCAGTTTTTAAAGACTGTCAAGTTATTTCTAAAGGACTGAGCAATACCTGAAAATCTCCATCCAGTGTTTTCTAAATCTAATTCTGAATTTTGAACTTTAATGTCTGACTATCATTTAAAAAGTTATTTAATGTATCTCAGTTTTCTTCATCCAGAGGCAAAATGGCTATTACTCTACAGTATGTATTTCTCATCCATCGATACGGAGCAGAGGATTAAAAGTCAGAGCCTTCGCTCCTAATCGATCTCCACCTCAACTGAAGTGAACGCATCAGCCTGCACCTGCTTCAGGTGCAATAACACATTCCCATCTCATGGGTGACAGACGAAGCAGATTGAGGTGTAGAAGGGAAAACTCAGCATTGACCACAGCATCACATCAGAGAAGATGTGAGAAGCATCAGGAATATTGATTACCCTGCATCCTCTTCACCTCTGAGGTTGTACTTGTGATGAACAGTTGGGGGCATGGAGGGGTGAAGTTGTCCCTGATGGCTCAGGCTCGGAAAACAAAATCCATTCTGCCTTCCTTTGATGTCAACGATAGATGGGAAGATGTGACAGAGTGATCCAGTGTTAGTGTTGTGGAAAGGAAGGCTTCTGCTTTGACGTCTTGTCCCTGCATTCAATAATTAAGGATGAGGCTGACACAATACGGTGCTATTGAGTATAATGTACATAAACTAACACCACTCACACATGAAATGCATTAGAAGCTGAAATATGCTCGGGTTGTTGCCATGTTCCAGAAGGCATCTGGTGCCATGTGCAACACACCTAAATAACTAAATAGAGTTTATACTGATGCAATTATTAGCTCTCAGAGCAGATTAAAACTCACAAGCTCTGTTTCTGCTGTTCACTCAGTCAAAAGTTTAGACACACCTTCTCTTTCAGTATTTTGCTTTATTTTTATTATTTTCAACAAAAACATGCAAAATAACCCAGAAAATGTTTAATATGATTTTATGTTATGTAGCTAAGTTTAGTTTTGACAGACTCATGACGTTCTGGGCAGATTAAAACAGAAGTCAAAATTAAAGCAGATGATGCAGAAATATATTCACCTTTTAGTTCCTGGGAATGAAATTTCAGAAACAGGAAAATTCCATGAATCCAATGTTGTGAATGTCACTCTGGGCTGTGACATGTGGGCTGTCATCAATCTTCATGTGTAACATTAGTGGGCTGCATCTTTACGTCTGGAAACAGTGACTGGAGGATCCATTCAGTCCAGTCATATACAGCATGTTACATATACAGAGTGAGAAGTGTTTCATTAATGTGAAAGAACTTCAGACTGCATGTTGACCACTGATATATTTTTTATAAAAAATGACCAAAAATAACAACATTTTGGGAAATTATTTGTAAGTGAACGGAAAAATGACTGAAATATAATGTTTCAGTTGACTCTTTGTTGCTGTAGCTTTGCAAATGCTACCACACAAAGGCAATAATTCATCATTCCAAAGGAAAGAAGTGACATTATAGCTTAAATGGAAACTGTTGGACATGCACAACATGTCACAACACTTCTTTGCATCTGTAGATGCATTAGCTGAGTTTAAATGTGTTGTAGTTGCCTTAGCGTACTTCAGATTTCAAATCTCAGGCTTGTTTTCGTCCCCTGTAGATGAATGACAGACCTGTGACCTCTCACCTCTGCACCCCCTCATCCCGCACGGCTTTACACACTAGCATGTGACGTGAGCGGTAGTATTTCTAGAGTAACCCTCATTAATCATATCGACTGGTGATGTGCAAACTTTTGATTTAGTGAAACCAGAAGGTCAAAACGTGTATGTTGAAGTTGAAGAAACCCAACAGCAGCTCAGCCCCAAAACCAGTGGGTTCAGTTCCTTATAAGATCGTAATGTATGTTAAAATGCTAAAGTTCAGCCTGTAATGATGAAATAATCCAGATTAGACTAAAGAAAGATGAGCCAAGTCATAACAAACTGGCTCACCCAGTAATTTTTGCTTGAATTATTTGACTTCTGGTTATTTCATGTCATAATCCACTTCTTGTTTTAGAATCATTCTGGCTTTAAACAGAAAGCAGCTGCTGCATCTGTCCATCAAAAGAAGAAGTTAAACTGTTTGCTTTAGACTGAATTGTAAATCCATGACTGATGAATAGCTGTTATTGAACATTAAACGCTTCCCCTCCAGGTTTGTATACATTCTGAAGCTACAGCCTGACAGACAGGCCGTGTGACGCCTCACATCAACGTGATTTATGTCAAACCAATCAGGGCCAGACAGATAATTAGATTATTAGACAAAGACTGCATTCAACAAAAACAAACTAATTGGATCCGCTGAAGAGACGCTGGTTACTCTGGACCTCGCCAGTATCGTCTCTCAGTGATGAGCTCTTCCTGAACTGGCGCCGTGTTTATGTTAGAAGGAGATGGATCAGTCACCTCTCAGCCCATTTCCTCTCTTGATTTTTTCTTTTTCCGTCTCGGCTTGAGGCAACATGCCAAACCCCCTGCCACAACACAAGCACACACAAGACGAGTTGGCTTCCTCTTCCAGTGGTGTGTGTGTGTGTGTGTGTGTGTGTGTAGGCAAGCAGTGACACAACAATTTGTTCTCACTGCAGTGAGCAAACAGGACCTGCTGTCATTTAATTTGATTAATGTTCTTACTGCTGAAGACAAATACCACATATGTTGCAGTCACAATCAGGATTCTCTGGGAAGGGAACTGATCTGTCTGCTTCAGTAGTTTGTATTTCATCACAATTTATTGAGTCCACACAGCAAGAAACGGCTCCTTTTAAATAGTGTCAACGTTGTCATCTGTCACTTGTTTCATTGCTGAAGCTGCAGCTGAAGATTTACTAACTCATAATAAAGAAGTTGTTCATTTGTTTGTTTTTTTTCAACATAGTAAATGCTTCAGGCTTAATATCAGGGTAATTTTAGTGTGTTTAGGAGCATTTACAGAAGCTTCAGTGGAAGTTTTATCAATAATTAAGAGTTTGTGTTGTGCAGTTTCATCGCATGACCACCAGGTGGCAGAACAAGACCACTTTATCTGTCTTCATTCATCCTGGTGGAATTTTAAAGTCATGTCCAGAGTTTGGGGCACGTCGGGGTTTGTTATGTGGCTCAATGATGACATCTGAGTTTACACACAGCAACAACCACACAGTCTCAAAACATGTGACACAAAGCACAGAGGCACAACAGTTCATCTTGACATGTCCCTGCAGCCACTGTGCACAAACACATATTCTATTTCCAGACTGTAAATCATCATAATTTAAGTTCATAACCTCATAAGATTATTAATCACAAACCAGCTGTCCACTTAAAAGTGAATGAAAACATTTATTTCATTGCATGACAACTATTTCAAAACAGGTTTTTCCTTTTACTTAGAATTAATTGTTGTGCGCAAACTGTTTTATTTTTTCTGCTGTGAAAGAAAATCTCTTCCAAACAGACTTAAAGCGAAGGTGAAGTGAAGTGAAGTGACTGATATAATGTAAAACCTGATATTCAGTCCACACTAGGGGTTAAAGTGTAATCTGAAGTCAACCATTAATAACAAGACTGAAGCGCAGGGGGCATTAAACCCAGGAGACCACCTGTAGTGCTCCTAGTGCAAAACCAGTGTTGTTCTCACAGCATGTGAATCTGCACCAGACTTTACTAATCCATGTGACTCTAAAAGAAGCTGCAACTTTTATTTAAATAAGAATAAATCGATCTCTGCTATAAATCAGCCATTACGCACAAAGAACGTACACAGAATGAAATATAACACAAAGAGTTCAACAGCAGCAAAGCGCCAGAGTTCTGGAGAGAAAGACCAGGACGCACAAGCAAAACTTTAATAAAAGTTGTTTTATTCTCAAAATAGAATCTTCTATCAAAGTGGAAATTATACATATTTACAATCTCGTAAATTTCCATATACAAATGTACAACATATATACAACAATTATGATAATATAAATACACTTTACGCGCCGATACAACCCGTATGAGACAGTATTAAGGCATTGATTAATGAACGTGTGAATTCTGCAGCTCAGGGAAGTGTGATTGAGACACAGCTGTCTTTACAGTAAGAAGAAGCGCCTCAGCTTTACCATGACCTATCGACGCGGGGAATCTTGTCAGCTGTGCGCGTTCAGTTAGGCGCAGATAAGACTCCGCATTCTTCGAGCCAGGTACATTGTTCTTCTCTCATTATTTAAAGTGAAGCCATTATGCGCTCATTATTGTGCTAATTACAACACGCTGACAGACAATCTCAACACAATTAGTCACCCCCCACCTCAGCGCCTGTTCCCGACCTGCTCTGTTCAAACCTGCGGATGTCATTTGGATAAGGCGAGGAAGGAGCACTTTCCATAAGTAGTCCAAAATGATCGAGTGACTTTTACAAGCAGGACGGAGCATAAATCCAAACAGTTCACATTAGAGGAGTGCTTAGGACCGGAGTTACACCAAACCTGGCAGTGGTGACTCACTGATTAAATATTTTACCAAATAAAACCCTTTCAATCAGTCTTTCCGCCGCTCTGCCCCCAAAAAGAGCCGTGAAACGCGCTGGTTTTAGTTCTTAGTGCCACATGTCATAAGATGCATCTGAGCTCTGAGATCAAACTCGAGACAGTGGCATCTGTTTGGGGCAGGAGACGGAGCTGGCTGTCCCAGACCTCCACGTCAGTCCCGTGCTCACGTCGCTGTACATGGAGCCCGCTGAGGCTTTGCTCCCCCAGCAGCACCGCGTGCAAAAAGTCCTCCAGGAGTCCAAGGTTTTCCCGGACCAGATCCAAGCACCCGAAGTGATGCCCACCAGGAGGCACATGAAGTATTTCAGCATGAACACGGCATAGTCCGGCCTCTGCCTGTTCGGGTCCGTCATGCACGTACAGTTGTGCGTAATTTCCCACGTCTGTCTGTTGTGCTGCTCGTAAAAGTAGCACGCCACTATGACGGTGGCAGGGACTGTGTACAAAACTGTGAAGACCCCTATCCGAATCATCAGCCTCTCTAGTTTGTCAGTCTTGGTGCCCCCCTGCTTGATTACACTCCTGATCCTGAACAGCGAGACGAACCCGGCCAGCAGAAACATGGTGCCGATGAACAGGTAGATAACCAGCGGTGCCAACACAAACCCCCGCAGGTTCTCCAAATTCTGGTTCCCTACGTAGCAAATCCCAGCCACAGAGTCCCCGTCCACAGAGCTCAGAGCCAAAACGGCTATGGACTTGACGCTGGGGATGACCCAAGCAGCCAGGTGAAAGTACTGTGCGTAACTTGCTATGGCTTCGTTGCCCCACTTCATCCCAGCTGCGAGGAACCAAGTGAGGGACAGGATCACCCACCAGATGGAGCTGGCCATGCCGAAGAAATAGATGAGCAGGAAAACGATGGTGCAGAGCGCAGGACCTGTTGTTTCATAATGGATGTACTCGGCGCCGTTTTCCCTGTTGCAGGCTACTTCCTCATGCCCAGCGATCAGTCTGACTATGTATCCAACTGACACGAACATGTAGCAGGCAGAGAGGAATATGATGGGGCGCTCCGGGTACTTGAACCTCTCCATGTCGATTAGAAAAGTGGCCACAGTTGCGAAAGTGGAGATGAAACACAGAATGGACCACAAGCCGATCCAGAAGGCCGTGAAAGTCCTCTCTTCCTGGGTAAAGTAGGGGTTGTGGCACGGCATGGCGCAGTTCAGGATCTGCCCCGTCTCGACGCGGTTGTGCAGCGGGTGGCTGTCGCTGGTCACCGGCACCATGGGCGCACGGCAGAAGCATCCTGGATCGCAACCTGCTGGTTTGTGTTTCCCAGGGATGTTGCGACCGTACCCGGGCTTCTTTCTGGGGTTGTATGGCTTCACGGGACGGTTGGTTGGCTTCGCCACCACGGGGGAAGCAGTGGTGGTCTGGCTCCGGTTGTAGTCCATGCACAGCGTGTCTTGGTTGCCTTGCTCGGGCAGCAGATCGCACCTCATCCGGTCTGGCCACGGGAAGCCGTACTGTCTCATGAGCGGAGCGCAGCCCGCCTTGGCCCTCTCACACACGCTCCTGCACGGCGGCAGAGGCTTCTTGTAGTCCTCCAAACAGATCGGGGTGTACATGCTGCACAGGAAGAAGCGCAAGTCAGGGGAGCACTTTATCTCCACCAGTGGCCAGAACTGATGCACCTCCAGACCGGCTTCGTCCTGCGTGTCGTGGTTGAACTGGTTGGGCATGTAGGTGTAGTTGTAGCCGATGCCTTTGCACAGAGGCACAGAGATCTCCTGGCACTGGAGCTCTTTGGCCGCCATGCAACACGCTCCGTGCAGGACGAGGGTTATCAGCACGCACCATCCCGCCCCGCTCCTCTCCATCGTTGTTTTCCGTGCGTCTTTCTACCTCGATTAAGTGCCAGCGAACTTGCGCTTTGCAAGTAGGCTGCAAGTCCGATCAGTGCAGGGTCGGAGTCATGCTAGAGCGCGGACAGTTTGTGGTGGTCCTAGATGTGTGTAATATCCAAAAACAAGCGCTTTACTTTCACACAGTCTGGGTTCTGCCTGTCTCCCTTCTCTCCCTTTGTGTCGGTGCGGCACCGTGTCTCCCTCTTCATGCTCTGTAGCTCGCGGGTGCGTTGCGATTTTATACGGGAGCGGCGAGGACACTCCCCCAGCACTGGAGGGGAGGGGGGACATGTCAATCAAGAGGTCCATCTATAGTTTGTTTAAAATATTCACCCTGGAGGAAGGGTAATAATCACTGTTTACCCCCCAGCACACACGGACCCCCGCGCACTGCCCTTTACAAACACCAGTTAAAACATTAGGAGGGAGCGGGAGCAGGAGTGAAGGCAGTGGGGAGGAAAGTGAACATCACTTTTTTATAATAAACTTCTCTGTGCATCATTGAGATCCTTAACTTTGTCATGCATTGACTTAGCAACCCTGATAAACAGCATCACAAATAACATCTTAATTTGTGATGTTAGATTGAGAGTTTTAATACAAAAAGTTCAGCTTGTTGGTGCTTTACTTCTGTAAATGTTGGTTCCATCAGTCATTGAAAAATGGCTCCGAAAGCCACAAGGGAGAAGCAGCCTGAACTAGCTTCCACTCCAGTGATTGACTTCCAGTCGTTTCAGATGTGATCAAATGTCAACATGTGGATTTGAATGAGAGAGAATGTGTCTACTTGCTGATACACAAGGATGTGTGTGTGTGTGTGTGTGTGTGTGTGTGTGTGGTAAAGGAGGTTAATGTGGTCTTGTTAGCCCACAGAGGGGGGTCGTCTCAGTCTAAAAGGAGGGGACTGTTTGTCTTAACGCCAGTGCCAATGTTTCAATCACAGCATGCTGGGCCTGCGATTACTGTGACGCACAACCAGGCCCAACAAAACAAGACTGTGTGTGTGTGTGTGTGTGTGTAGATAGTTTCCAAGCTTAGGCCAAATAAAATAAGCTAACATGGGCAGATACAGCATGGTGATAGCACTAATTAAGTCATTCACACTTCTTATTGGATTCATCAGCTTCAAATGAAGTTGGGACAGTTTGGCAGACAGGCTGTGTGTTTCCAGTCCACAGGTTTTATCAGAGCTAATTAGTCACACACTGCAGTATTTGCTAAAGGAAGCTTGTTTTAGCTCAGTTTGGGGTCACAGAAGGGTGGGGCTGATTGTGCAAAGTCCATTTGAATAATGTTGGGTAAGCTGGCAATCGTAAAGCCTTTTCTAAATGATGTCTTTTTTTGTAACTCGCTGTATCCAGTTGTTTGCCTGACCACACTCATCTGGCTGAAAAGTGTGCATACTGGTGCACGTACAGCCACAGATACTGCAAACACATCATTTCAACAATGTCAGCTAAGTTTTAACTTTCCTTGTATGTGTTCACTTTTTTACATTGCCAGCTCAACATGGTTTTGTAAAACCCAGCATCAGAAATATGTCTGAGTGTTCAATGTTATGTGTGACATGTTTCCACAACTCTCACATAGGAATGTAAAAAAAGGAAAACTCAATTAGAAGATCGTTTAGCTGGCTCTCTGAACTGAACCTGACTGGGTCAGAGGGCTTGGACAGAAAGATGTGTCTCAACCCAGACAAAAGCTGCAGTAGTACAATCACAGTAATTATAAAATAGGTAATTAAAATAGTAAAAAGTCAAGTCATATTCAGTTACAGTTCCAACTTTAGTTACTTGATTTTTTATTTATTGCCTATTTGTGACACTTAAATTTATGAGATTCAGATCAAACTACTTTTAGTGTTACAGAAAGACAACCCAAGTAAATACAAAATGCACTTTTAAAGTGGTGATTTCATTTGTTAAGGAAAACCTGCCTAGTCCTGTTGTACCACCCTTGGTCACAACAACTGCAATCAAGCATGTTTGATAAGTGACATCACTCCATCTTCACTCTGGAGGAATTTTAGTCTTCCTCGCAGAATTGTTTTCATTTTGTCACATCGAAGGTTTTCGAGCATGAACAGCCTAGTGTAAAAATAACAGCATTTCATAAAGAGATCATATAAACAGTCAAACATGATACTGGTAGTGGGATGGTCTGGGGCTGCTTTGCAGCTTCAGGACCTGGACGACTTGCCATAAGTGATGGAACCAGGAATTCTGCACAGTACCAGAAAATCCTGAAACAACAAGAATGTTCCGCCATCAGGTCGTGATGTCACAACCTGGCTCAACCTGAACACACAGAATACTAATTATATTGGTGAGCAACACCAAATTTGAATATCACCGTTCACAAAACCACAGGACAAATTTACCTTATATAACAAAGCACACAATGGGATTAAAACCCTGCCTAAACCAACACACAGTCACCAGTTTCTGATTCCTGAGAAAAAGGCAGTACAGACTGCAGGATAAAAGTATCACGTGCTCCAGTGTCCTGTAGGATTTTCACAGGGACCTTAACATCACAATCAGTGAGAGACACAAATCCATCAGAAATAAATGCCTCATAACTGTTCTTGTTACCAAATTTAACTGCATGGTGTGTCTCCACAGAACATACTGTAATTGGAGCTATAAAAGCCGCAGGTTTTACAGGCTTACCGCACGATTCTTGTCGTTCTTTAACACAGGACAATCCACCTTCCAGTGACTCACATCATGGCAACAATTACACCGTTGACGAGAGCCGCGACTCATTTTGGTCATCTCAAACCGTTTAGCTGTAGGTGAATTATCTGTCACTGTATAACCAACAGCACTAGAAGCAAAATTATCAAACTTCCCTCTATGTGCCATGATGACACATATTCATTGGACAGGAAAGCAGCTTCGGAGGCAGTTTTCTCTCCTCCATAACAACATAAGTAGCAATTCAAAACTCCATGAACCATGTGCCCCCCCCCCAAAACTAGCAGTATCCAAACCAAATCATACCAATTCAAGCTACACCTAATTAGACTTGAGACAAAGTAACTGTACTCAAAAGAGAAATCCTAAAGTTACTGAATAGTGACACAAATGGAGCACTAGCATCAACAATTCACAAAGTTGATTGAAAACAAGCAAAATAGAAAAGACCCCCCATTTTGTCCCAACCTGGCTTATTAGTATGTG
>OMLM01008317.1:49349-71012 GCA_900302695.1 Helostoma temminkii
CCACACACACACACACACACACACACACACACACACACACACACCCCTGACAGTGTGTATATTGTATTGGCTCACCTTCCTTCCGCTCATTAACCAGAGCAAACAATGACACTAAACCCTCCCATCCAATCAGTCTACTGCTGAGCTCAGGATCGTGACAGCTAGATCTGTTAACCAACCTCCTGATACCACACGCACACACACACAGTTTTTAGATAAGAGCTAGGAGGTCTAAAATAGGCTTAAGATCTCCCAGATCCAACATTCAGTTACACAAACATTTGTTAAAGGAAGAGCTAATCTCAGTAGTTCAGTGTCTTTATGACTGTAAAGATTGTTGCATTGGCTGAAGTCCAGTCCAACTGTTTTTTTACTATATAGCCAAACTCCCAAATTGCCTCAATCTGGAAACAGCTTTACATACTATATATACACATGCTTCACATGTTTTAAAAGTTCATCCAGTGAATTAACTTCTACAGTACTGTGAAAATAGAATTTTAGCCCCCTTGTGATTTTTAAAAAAATAGTTTTTGCATATTTGTCACACTTAAATGATTCTGATCATCAAACAATATTGATATTACACAAAGAGAACCAGAGTAAATATGATATGCAGTTTTTAAAAGAAAAAAAGCTGTCCAAACTTGCCTGAACCTACATAAAAAGCGAAGGTTGTACTGTGATTTTCTGGTCCAGGACCTGGACGACTTGCCATAAGTGATGGAATCATAAATTCTGTACATCCTGTCATGAGTTTGTGATCTCAAGCGCACCTGGGTTATGCAGTGGGACAATGATCCAACAAGTTTACCTCTGAATGGCTCAAAAACAAACAAACAAAAAAGGTTTTGGCGTGGTCTAATCAAAGTCTTGGACTTAAATCCAATTGAGATGCTCAATCACGATAGGCAATAGGTCATATATGCTTGAAAACCCTCCAGTGTGGCTGAATTTTAATTCCATTGTTGTTGTCCCAAGGAAAAATGGGACAAAATTCCTCCACATTGAGTAAAAGACTCATTGCTAGTTATCGCAAACGTTTAATTTAAGTTGTTGCCACCAAGGGTGGCACAACCAGTTATTAGGTTTAGGTGGTAATTACTTTTTTGCACAGGGCCAGGCAGGTTTGTACAATAAATAAAATTATCCTTTAAAGACTGCATAATGTATTTACTCAGGTTATCCGCTGTGGCAAACCCTGAAAGGAGCAGTCAAAAGAGGAGGAAGAAGAAGGTGAGAGTACCTGACACCTAATCATATTCACCTACCTTATATTAGTTACAGAAGCTGATCATGTACATGTTTTAAGTATTCTATAATTAAACAAATTATGTATCTCAAAATAAATAAAGGCAGACAGCTCATCCACTTTAATGGAAATTCTACTTTCCTAAAGCTGGACTCATACCTTCCGAGCACTTCTATATGAATGCCAAAATTAAACTTTTTTTCCATTTCTCCCTGACACCTTCCATATTCCCCCCAACATATAGTTTCAAACTGAGGGTGCCAGTCTTGCATTAAGGGTGTTACTACAGGCCTTCTAAATTGCCACTTGTTCTCCTGGAGTCACTAAGACTCTGGAGCGACAGAGTCCCTCCCTACTCTTAAATTGCTAACGCTGGGGCCAATACTGGTGTGTTTATAATTACACGCTTTGTTCAGCAGTGATGACGTCCTCCCCTCGATAAACACGTTCCTTCGTCCGGCCCTGGTTCTGCACAGACCTCAGGATTCATTAAGAGCTGTGACTGCAGCCTAGGAGCTCGCTTAAGTCCGAGTTGTTGGCTGGTGCTGTTGTGAGGGTAGAAACAGTGACAAGGTGGGAAATGCAGCCATGTTGTGTTTGGCTTTCAGTAGCGAGCTGTGGCAAACAGAGAGGTGACACACTGCACTTTTCTACAGCAGGCGCTATGCCGTGTGTGTCAGAAGTAAAAAAAATACTCGGTCATGATCTACAGGTGTCAGAACACAGTATATGACAGCTTGCTGTGTATTAACCCTGTCTCATAAAAATTAAACTGCAGTTACAATTATTTTTTGTTGCAATGTATTTAATAATTATGTTGTGATCCAACATATTTTTTGAATGAATGAAGTGTTACATTTATTAACAGGAAGTGAGTTGCAACAAGGTGCTTGGGGTGGATGGAGGGCGAATAATGTGCAGAACTGAAAAAAGTCCCGTGTGGAGCGGTTAGCGTTGGAGAAAGACTGTGTATTAAACACACTTGCGTTGGAAGTTACTGTGAGGGTGAAGGCTGATTACTGCTTCTTTGAAATAGGTAAAATGGCGCACCCTGTGGATGTGAACCTTTGCCTTCATAAAAATGCAAAGTGAGGCAAAATACAGGGAGGACAAAATGCAAATACACTCATGATGGGATTATTCTGTTGTTATTCTGGCAACGAGGGGGCAAAAAAGAAATGAAAGAGTGCGTTGAGAACACGTGTTATATGCTTTTGGAATGAAGTTCCGAGTTTTAAGCTGTTAGTGTAGTTATAGGCTAAGATGGAGCCAGCCACAACAAGAACGCCTTCCACACCAAAATGTCTGCAACCATCTGTGTCATTCATGCTATAGCTGCTGTTGTTGTGATCTCCCGAAGTTGGTTTTGAGTTTCTGCACAATCAGGATGCACTGAATGAGGCCAAACACCGCTCCCATATGTGGGTGCCAGTTTCCTGATAGTTACAGAAGCTACTGACTATACAGGCCCAAGCTTGAACATCGTAAAACGTGCTATTTTCATGCTTTTCCTCTAGTGAACCAGCACATAGTCTTTCCCTGACCTTAACCAAACGCAGTGAGAGCCTGATCCCAACCATGAAAAACATTAATAATGTCACAAAACCCAATGTTGCACGGCAACGATGAATATTTTTATGGAAAAGAAAATAGGTTTTTGTAGCTCAGATAATTTGACAGAAATTTGTTGACTGTGCACATTGAATTGAACAAATGTGCAACTTGTCATTTACGTTAAACACGAACATTGTGTTTATACAAAACTTAATGTTGCCATTACTTTTCCCACAATAATGTATTTGTGATTCCATTTTTATTGTATAGAAGTGTAACTTTAGGGCACCCATCTACCACTGGTGTAATTCTGTCACATGGAAAGTTGAACAATGACATCTGATAAAATCACAACTAAGCTGATATGAAATTCAACAAACAATCTATTAATAAGCCAGAAGAGCTCAAAGCACATATAAGCAATGCCATTGAAACAAATGTTTCTGTGCCATTTTACACAGCTCTGCTTTAGTGTCTTTAAGAAAGTAAAAGTGAAATTTATGTGAACTCTTCCTTCTTAAATGCACAACGGATGCCTTGGAAACATGTCATCCACTTCATCAAACAGAGTCTCGAACATTTGGGAAGATCAACTTCCCTGAAGTACTGAAGCCGTGAGTGTAAATGTTTGAAAAAGAGATAAGTAGTCCTGCATCTCTGTAGTTCCTGGGTCCTGCCCTCTCTTTCTCGGGGAATTGGGGATTTGGCAGCTTTCCCTCCTTTTAGTGAAACTGGCCCTTCCTTTTTTTTTTTTTTTTTAATGTCACTAGTAAACCTGGTGGCCCCCGTTTACTGCTTCCCTTCTACCTCTCAAAACTTGAAGAAGCCCTTTAGGACTCATATCAGATGATGTGCAACTTAAAACATGTACGCAGATTGTAAGTCTGACGGCTCGGCGGCCTTCTTTTACTCATTTGCTAAAATTCTAACATTTGGATAATAAACACACACACACACACACTCAGGAAGACGTCCCACACAGATACACACATCTGCACAGAGGGTAAACAGTCAGCACTCTTTCTCTCTCTCTCACACACTCACACACACAAGTGTTTCCTGCTAATATTTACTTATCTTAGATTCTTAAGTAAAAGCTTCCACTGTATTTAGGGTGTGAGCAGGTACATGAGGAATACTTTTTCCTTTACATCATTGACAGCGTTTACAGTTTCAAGCCTTAGCAGACACTGTGTGTAACTGTGCAGCTCCCGTTCCACTTTCCAAACTTGGGCAAAGTAATGGCTGTTTTTAGCGTACATACATGCATTTGCACCTGGGCGATCGACACATTCCACAGGGAGGTGATGTCGACTCTGACCCAGACAAATCCTGGCAGAAACCTCCACTACCCACATCCATTGTCAACCCAAATCCTTCAATCCATACATAGACACACGTCAACACACACAGACAACTGAGAAAACTGAGAGCACCCCCACCTCCCTCCAACAGACAGGAGTGAGTTATTGGGGTGAACATGGGTCAACATGGGAGTGAGGAAAGGGAGTGAGGAGGAGACTGTCTCAGGAGCAAAAGGTGGGTGTGATGACTGGCAAAGGCGAGAGAGGGGTTAAACAAATGTTACAGCAGGTAAGTGAGAGGTAAACCATATTCGATCTTGTTGTAGATATGTGTAGATTTAGCTGTAGCGTGTGCCAATGCTTCCACAAGTCAAGCTGGGAAAACTCACTCTTAAAATTAAGAAAACACCAAATAATTTTTTTATCATGTAAAGTTTTTGCAGCAGTTTGTGGATTACATGCTCATCCACAGCCAAACCAAAATTCACTACATGATTCAAATGGATTGAGAGGGGAGAACGAATCACAGTGCGGTAACTACAACTATCACATACACAGTTGGGATATGAAATGTTCAGCAGAATATACTGATGTGCCACAGTGAAACACACACATCTACTTTGTAATGAACTACTGCTCGACCTGTATTTCAACCGGTGCTACTGCTGTGCTGTAAATGATTATATCGCAGGTCAATATGAATCATATTTTATGACAGTTCAGTTATTACTCAAAGAGCATTACATGACCTGAATGGCATTCCTGAAAGGCCTGGAAGAGCAGCCCCTGTACAAACCCCAGGTATGCCACTCAGCGATGATAAAGCACATGCCAGAGCGTAATTAACCTTCTCTCACCTCAAATAAGCCTGACAACGAGTGCATTTAGTGTGGCAGTCGACAAGGATTGCTGCTGCAAGAGCCCTCATTTGCGAGATAGTGCTGTCAAAGGCTAACCAACCTGGGGAGAGATGGTTGTGAATGTTCAGACGTCCATGAAAATGTCAGTCCGTACGGCTGAGTAATGGCATTTAGTCTGCCTTTCCGGGCTTGTTTTAAACTGCAGCACTAAGAATATTTTGACATAATTAGTTTCAAGATAACATAACTTGATTGATTACAATTTACTGACTCAGCAGGTCGGATTTTTTTCCTTGTTGTCAATCATCTGTAGTGCACTAACGCTGGCTCTGCTGCACGTGGATGGGGAAACTTGTTCGTCTGTTTTTCTTCATGCTTCCTGGTGGACATTTTATTTTGGAGTTTGGCGCCTGAACTCAGCTCCAAAGGTCACAGACGCTGACACACAGAGACACTCCCTTTCTTTCTGTCAAAGAGCGTTGAGCGCTCATGGCGCAGACCTGCCAAATTTAGAGACACAACCCTAAATACATAAAGCCTTTTATACCATACAGCTCGCAAACATCTCGTCCTGCCCAGACAACAACCCACTAATCTCGCCAGCTGAGGGTAACTGTTTAGTTGCCGTGGAAACACTGTGTGTTGTGGTGCTCCAGAGTGCAGGCTAAATAAAGACTTGGGGATTTAAATCAGTGTTTACATTGCAGGAAATAGATAAATACTATTTGACACGACCCGTTAAAATGATGTAGGAGCTCTCTTGGCTCTCTGTGGATGACAAACACTATAGAAGCCATCTGGAAGGTGAACTGATTGTTGCACTGTACAGTGTGCTCTCATGGTATGTCATATAGCTCCAAGAGATAAATCGTTCTTACTTTCTGAGTGCCAGCTTTAGCCTCTGTCTTTGAAAACACAGTTGAAGGCTTACAGGATAGCATTGCCATGTCTTTGAGCTTCTGCAGCTTCTGTGTGTTTGCCAGAAATGTTAAAGGTTTTAATTCTCATGGGTGTTTTACAAAACAAACAAGTTGCCTCTTGGGATTTTACTTCTACAGGCAAGAAATGTTTTAAAACTCTTCTAACCTTTTGTCCCTGACTTTTTATTTCTTTACCTGTTGGATGAGTGACACTGCAGACTCGTGACAGGAAAAGACTGTATTATGACTGATCATGGAGCAAAACTCAAATATTCAGAAAAAATGACCGGACAAATGGCGAACCCTCAATGAGGGCAAGTACATGGATTATTGTCTTTCTCAAAAATACCCATTGAAGCCATAACTATATGAGTTTTGTATGTCAATTATCCTTTTAAAGGAAAAGTGTGACTCTATAAGCAGCAGCTAGTTAGCTTAGCTTAGCAGAAAGACTGGAAACAGAGGGAAACAGACAGGCTGGTTCTATCCATAAATCACCCTACACGGACCCTTAAAGCTCTTTAATTATCACGTTACATCTTATTTACTCCATACTAAATGACAGGGTTACATGCTAAACTGCTGACTGCTGGCAAGCAACAAGTGGAGACTTTAGGAAGGTATTTTTTAAAATCATGTAACTGAAAGACAATTATTTAAGTTGTAAAAATACTTCTCAAACCTATTCACTTAATACAACTATTAAAATGTTCGTTTTAACGAAGACATTTTGAACTATAGGGTAAATGGTTAAACATATGTGTTTAAGCAGAGAATGACTCTTCTGATAATGGTCTCTATGCATTATTGAGGGCCATTTAAACAAACGTGTGACTGTAGAGGAGGCGTTTCAGGGTCTTTGTAGTAATCCCGCTGGCTAGCTGCTGTGGCTCTGGCGGGGAGCTCGAAGTGCGGCGTTGGGTTTCGCTGGTGGGTCTTTTGACCGGGCTCACAAGGGATGAGTGGAGATCCTGAGTACTGCAGAGGCACTTATGAAGGACACACATTGTTGCCAGCCCTGGGGAGAAAACTGAGCACTCTGGCAACACAGGCGGAATTTCCTACTGCGATGTTATCTCACACAAGACATTTAGCTTCAGCCAAATGAAGGAGGGGAAGAGAAAAAGGCAAGAAGGGAGGAGGGGGAGGGCAGAGAAAGATGGATGAGGGAGAAAGGTGAAAAAGAAGCAATAAAGAGGTGACAAGAGGATGAGAGAGAATGACAGTGTGTATGGGAGAGGGAAAGGACAAGGAAGAAGAAACGGATGAAAGGACAAATAAGGAAAGATACGTTACGCAGAGACTATAAAATTCTATTCTTTAAATAATAAAATTCTCAATAAACTTTTTAAAAGGTTTAAAAAATTACAGACCTACAATTCAATACAAACAAGTTAGCAAAGCCAATGAAAATGTTAAGAAATAAGTCACTTGTGTGTTAAGTTTAAGGCGACAGTATGCAGCTAACTGCTCTCATGCTACAACTCAGCGGTAGCACGAGGCCGGAAATGCTCTGCCATGGCCTCCCACTCCCTGCTCCGCTCTGCTCTTCTACTCTCTGCTATGCTCCGTCTTGCTCTGCACAGTCTTTCAGGTGGTTTGATTAGAAAAGTGAACCTCACTTAAAACATTATAAAACCAAATGCTAGTATCTCTGTGCAGCTGTCCAACCCAGTCTCCTCGAAATGACATTCCTATACAACTGAACTGTATTCATAAATACACTTCCATTACAACATCCAGATATCTGTATTTTTTTATGGTTGGGTTGAGGCACTCACAGCACTGGGTTAGGGTTAGGGAGAGGACACACAACTAACCCTTTTCCACCAACAATAACTTGGTGCTAGTTCAGAGCTGGTGCTACTGCTGGTTCAAAGTTGGTTCAACTTTTCCA
Organism: Helostoma temminkii; assembly: GCA_900302695.1. Taxonomy (NCBI): domain Eukaryota; kingdom Metazoa; phylum Chordata; class Actinopteri; order Anabantiformes; family Helostomatidae; genus Helostoma; species Helostoma temminkii. Next base: position 57,137 of record OMLM01008317.1, read on the forward strand.
CAGGCTCGAGAGCCACTTCATTACAGAACCCTTCTGCCTTAACCACACAACTGGTGCTAAGTACACCAACCACCACAACAGTGTCTCTGTTGTTCCTCAGTTTGAGTATAAATTCACACCCAAACACTCCAGGTCCAACAAATATGTGCTGCTTGTTTTAATCTCTATGTACAGCGATTATGTTCGAAATATTTTCATTGTTGTTAAAACTGAATGTCTGCTGTTAATGTTAGTTAATAGTAAACATCTGCTTTCAAATTTGAATATGAACGTGATCTGTCCTAACCCCTAACCAAAGCACCTTTCATACCTAAACCCAACCTTTCCCAGAACTCTGGTCTCAATCAGTTTCTTGGTCCTGCACATTTTACGCCCTCCATCCATCCCAACCAGCTCCTTGGGACTTGCTTTTGCTTAATAAATGTGGTGTTTCATTACTTCACAATATACGTTGCATGAAAACATAAACACAAGTTTACAATTGCTACAAAAATGTAATAGTGACTGCAGTTTAATTGTACAGGAACACCATTTTCAGGAAAAGGAGCAACCGAAGCTGCTCACAGTCAGCAAGCAACGCTGCAATAATGTCCACTGTAGCATCAAAAGTGTGCAGCAGAAATAGGAGGAGCCTTAAAACACTATTAGAGAGAAAACAGCCTCATGACCTTTGTACCATAAGGTTCCATTAGGTAACCCTATTGGCTGAAAGCATCGTTTGAATCTTGCACACTGCAAAAAGTGTTCAACAACCTGTTTGATGTACACTGTGTTCTCTAAACCTTGTTGCCAGACTTTTCTTCTTGATAATAGAATATTGTGAATGACAAAATTGAGGTATTTTATGAAAGCAGAAATATATATATGTAAGCAGTCCAAGGTAGTGTTCATTTAAAATTTACTGATGAATTAACACATTATTGCAATCAGGATTGAACCGTAGGCCGTGAGAAGTTAAAAGTTAAAACAAATTTATTTATAGTTAGTTAACAGACAATGTTTCTCCTAATTTGAGCTCATCTTAGAAAGTGTGTATTGTAGACTTAAATTTAATAAAAATACTCTTCACACTGGGAATGAAAATTCCACATGATTCAAATATTATCTGTCTTATCTCTCTGATTGAGCTGGGAGGAGGAAAAGTGACAGGATCAAATAATAAATTGCCAGGATTGCTTGGATTGCCCAAAACAACTGGGCAGACTAGTAAATGTTTTACTCTTGTTGTATAAAGAGCAATCTTAGTCAAGCTAATAGAAAATTTAAAGATTGAAAATGCTGGATAATGATTACCAAAGAGCAGTCAGGCCAGGTCTAATTCACACATTGAATCAGTTCAAGGAGATTGTTTCTTAAAAAGCACAAAATTACCAGACAATTCAGAATTTAATGCTTTTTTATTTATAACAACAAGTGTCAGTGAAACTTTTCAACTGAAAATCAAATTTTTGGATGGAGCTGGTTCACCTCACTGTTCACTGTGCTGCTGTTGTGAGAGACTGCTGGAGCCGAAGTGACAGAGAGTGATATGTGACAGTAACATTTTGTCATGTCTACTCCTTCTGCATGTGCCTGTTTAAAGGACGTCACTCTCAGTCATGAAGATTGAGCCTCAGAATGGCTCCGGGCCTTTTTCGCTGCTGTCACATCAAACTTTTGGATCATCGGGAAGCTAAACATGGAGAAATGTGAAGCACGTACCTTTTTTGAAATAAGTTGATAAGCTCATATTTGGGCCTCGCACATTTAATATGTCTACAGTACATAAAATCATAAAATCTATTGCATCTATAGTTTACAATTATAAACTCATCTCAGGTATAAAACTAGTCCTCTTACAGACTAGACTCCACGTGACCTCACAGCTTTTTTGCAGTAAATCTATTGTTGAGTTCTCGGTAATCATTAACGACCTGCAATCATTTATCATGCAGACCTTGTTAATGTTTCCTTATTGTGTTTACTCCACCACAGTTGGCTAACTGAAGTGGGCAATAACCAAAGACGGAGATAACATTATCTGAGTTTTGAGAGTGAGTACAGAAAGGAACAACCATCTTAAAGCACACAGATACTACTAACTGTCTTTTTTTTGTTAATATAATTTGCCAGCTGCTTCAGTTCTTTTTGACTTAGATGAGTTTAATGAATAAACATTTGAGATCGCACTTAACGTTTGAGTTTACTCAGTTAAATCATTGTTGTTACGCAGCGTCTCAGCCTTATTTTCAGTTTATGTCTTTATTGGTCACTTATCAGTGAGAATCCTGTGTGAGAAGAGATTTAGCGCTATTATTATTATTATTATTATTCCAGAGGCATGTTTCAAATGCAGGTTTAAAGTAATAACATTTATAATGGCTGCATTCCATTTAGGTGTGTTGCTTCCTACGCACTGGTATTATTCATGATCACCCTTTGGTGCACCTAAATAGAACAGAGTCAACACTGATGTTCTCTAGTGCACTTGTTTTTATATTATTATTATTATTATTATTAAGGAAAAAAGTCACGTGTAATAAAAAAAAAGTTCAGTAGCTAAAATAGCAAATATGGTCCTTTCATCTAAACTGTCTTCTGCTGCAACATCTTTTGATCAGCTGTGGATCAGCTGTCAGTGGAACTTTAGTGTTACTCCAGTAACTTTTGTTGGATTGGAGATAGTATTTTTCTAAAACAATAAGGTGCACAGTTACCATGCAGTTACATTTTTATTATGAATATAAAATCTGCTAATTTATTAAACCTGATTGTGTATTTTTTTTATCCCCAGTGTTTCTTTAATTTAGACTTTAATACTCAGATGGTGTCTGCATTGTTAGTTCATAATTTAATGACAAAAATATTTAATTATTTATTTATTGATATTCAGTTTATTAATCCAGATTATGAATATATGGATTCAGATCAAATGACTGAAACAAATTATGTAAATATATTGTAATCTATATTTAAGGTCAGATTTGCCCGTCAGATTGATAATTTCATTTACACATTCCATTTAATGATTTAATGTTGTCAGTATACTTCAGTATAAAACTGTTGGAGTTGTGATGCAGTTTCAGATCAGTCTAATCATCGACAGGTTTCCACTAAAGGCATGTGTCCGCCTGGTAAAAGAATTCAGGGAAGGATGGTCTTGTGTATCCTCACTTATCTCATAACATTCTTCTTTGCTCCTCGATCCTCAGAGCAAGAAAGAGGGTCTGGGATGTCCTGCAAGATGGAGGAGCGAACAACATCCGGGGAGAGTGAGGATCGATTGGTTAAAGAAAGTGGGATTCACCCTGTCTCGCACTGACCATACAAATGTAAAATGTAGCTCCTGTTCTTTGACATAATACAAAGAAGCAGACTGATATGTCTCAGCACAATTCAGCAGCCTTTTCTCACATAATAAATTATGGAAAATGAAAAGTCTCTTTTCCCCCCGTCACTGTATCCATGTCGCTCCCTTAATAATTGCAGTTAAAGGAGAAAACAACTTGACACCATTTGTCCTAAGTTCAATTTAAAGTTTCGAGTACAAAGAGGTTTAGGTCAATAGGTTCAAATTATGATCTGCCACATCCATAAAACGCACAACTTCTGTCAATGTAGAGCCAAACATCAATCAGCTTCAGTGTATAATAACTAATCCAGCAGTGGATTTGGGTGTGGGCAACATGGGTGGCTGCCTACGGTGGCATGTTGCTGCATAGTGCATCTGCGCAATAAAATTCTCTAGTGATCTGTTCCTGGCCTGTTCCTGCTTACTTGCAGGTCGCATCAGTGATAATTCTGGAATGAATGAAAGAGATGAAAGACTGAGACCCCTTTTTCACCCAACAAGAACTTGCTAGTTCTGGGATGATACTAAACGCTTCAACGCTCCTGGTCCAGCACAGATGCACTGCTGTTAGTAATCGCTATGTACAGGGATTACATTTGATACGTTTTAGTTGTTATTAAAACTAACGTGGGCTGGTAATATTAAGCGTTTGTTAGCTATGGCCATTAGCTAGTTAATTAGCAATAACTACAATAACTCCTCTAATTTACAGGTAAACTGACTTCATGAGTAAATTTTATTTATTTACAGTTGCTTCTAAATGTGAGAATGAGTGAAATCAAAGGAATGATAAATATTTGAGGGATAAAAACATTTCCTAGACAAATAAAAGAAGGTTTAAAATATGTGCTACTTTGTGAAACATCTACGTTTGACATATGCCTTGTAAATTTAAGTCACAGTTTGACCTGATTAAGATGATGAAGCCGAGGGAGAACATTCCACTTTGTACGTGTCAGATGTTGTTGTTCCAGCAGTAACAGGCTGACAGTCACATGAAGGCAGAGGTGAAAGTCAGCTCCAAAAACAAACCGTCTCAACAGGTCTTTCATTGTTACTCTTCAAAAATCTGCCAATGAGGTGAGATAAGTTCACTTGTTCCAGGTACAGATGTACATGAATCACAAACTGCATTGCATTGTGTGCCGTCATCTTGACACCCGAGACGTGATCTGCACTTTAATTTTTATTCTTTGACAGATTAAGGCCCAATCTCATTTCTCAATCTTACCCCTACACCATGCTCCTTGAAACACAGTAGTAAGGGATAGAGCTGAAAATATTTCCCTAAGAAATGAGACACCCCTAACTATACCGTTATACGTCATCATCATGGTGTTGCCAACCATAATCTCTGTTGTGTGGACTCTGGGCATTTATTTGTGTTTGTCTACCACTAAACACCAAGTTGTAATAAGAACAAAACCCCTTTTCATGTACGACATCATGTATCAGTGGTTGTTACCACAAGAAAACAACAGCAGAAGTATGTAATAAAATCTAACAAAAAAAGTTTGCAAAAATTACTGCATCTGGTCATTAGTTAATTTTCAGACATGATATTCTATTAAGTCACAGAGTATCAGACATAAAAATATGTAAACATGAAAGACTATTATTAATTCCAATATTTATATTTATGGGTCTCTTTGCTCACATGTGCAGCCACACTGTCCATGTATCCATGAGAAATTCTCACACCCATTTTTTTAAGTGTGGTCTTGCAAAATCTTTGTTTGAGAGGCTGTGTAGCCCTACCCTACCCCCTACCCCTCAGATGGCCATGCAAAACTGAGGGGTAGAGCTAAGGGGGGAAATGGGATTGGGCCTAAGAGTGGATCAAGATATTTTTCAAACTTATTTTATTCAAAGGCTCAGCATTTATTTGAATACATTAGTGAATTTATCACAGAGCACTGTGGCAAAATTTGACAATTACAATTTTATTAATCAAGAAAAGGCATACTCAGTTACATGAAAGTAATATTTCAAGATAAAACTTTACGCAGCAACAATATCATTAATAACATCACTATATACATATATATATATATATTACTAGTTACTGTATATAGTAGCTTAGCCATGGACACGTGAAGCAGAGTGATCTGTATATTTAATGTTGTGCTTGTATGGATCTGCTGCCATGTTCTGGATGACATTCTTGGCCTGGTTCTTCTCTGCTCCATCAGCAGGTTTGTGTGCACCTGCATGTTCCAGGTATGGCTGATCCTGGTCCATCACTTTTTACAAAGATCTTGATGCTGTATTTCCCAAGTTAACTTAGCATGTAATGTATGTCTGTATGGGAATCAGCCTTTCAAAGAGACTTATAGCTCAACTGTCAATTTTTACATATTTTGCTCTAAATTATTGTCTCACCCATTCATAAGTCATAATTCGTTATCTAGCTATTTTAGCTGAAACCCTGCTGGAGCATTCATTGTGATGTGAATAGACACTTGTTGCCGTGCGTCTCAGTGAAAAGGCTCAGTCCTGGTCGACTTAGCCGTGTGACACGCGATAGGGTCCAAATCCAAAGTGGAATGGCTGCAGGCTTCAACCTGCGCTTAAGAGGGTCACTGCTGAACAAAGGGGGTTCAGTCAGTAGCTGAGAGGCTGCACACACTGAGGAGTGTGTGTGTGTGAGTGAACATGTTACAGGTTGGCGTTTTAATTCAACAAGAGCAATAAGTCTCATTTGTCTTAAATGTCTTCGCTTTAGAGTCTTTTTCTCATATTTTATGAGGAAAAGTTATGAGGCAGGGGAAATTCACATCTAGTGAAATAAGCCTTTTGCTCAGAAGCACCATCAGAGGTTAAGTGAGTTGCTGTTGATGGCTGCAGTGCTGCGTCAGGTTAGTGCCTCCCTAGTGTCTTCTGATGGATTGGACTTTGAACAAGAAGAAGAATTGTTTTTAACATTTTGCAGTTGTAACTTTTAAATGGCATCTTTCAGACCACACGTCTTAATCGACTGATTGCTGCAATCATTATCTTAACAGACTCTTATAGTCAGCTTCTAAGGCTGGGATATACTGGCTGTTAACTAAGTAGTCAGACGTGCTATATGTAGCATTAATTTGGTGCATTGTTTGTGCACGTTAACTATCGTAACAAATACACAAATTGCACTCCTGCATTAATCCAACGGGGGCAGTGCTTGTTTACCTCCTCTTGTTCAACAGAAAACTAAAGTTTTCCTCTTCTTCTTCTGTTGTTCCACTAAAAACAGTAGTTTGTGAAGAAGAAACTCCCTTTTCAGACAGGAAGGATTAAGCCCTTGTCTGCAACCATGTTTGTGACCTTTTTAAACCCTCCAGACAGACATAAACTACACAAGGAAGTTTGTGAACAATGGTGCAGATGACACGGCTGTAACCTGCTTACATACAGTCCACAGCAGGTACACCTCTATCCTAACAGTGAACCATTCTAATCATCTAATGTTACATCTTATCAAATTCTGCAGTCTGTTTTAAACATGTAACTTTAAATGATAAATAAAGAGGTGATGAATGAGATTATAATAGATGATAACAGTGACATCAGAATGCTGTTCAAAACATGCTATTAATCTCCCCCGTTCCACATTTCACTCCTGAAACCTTTATGTTGATTTAGCCGCATTTAATAAAGACTTATAGCATGTTGAAAGTGATATGGAAATGTCATGGTGGCAATCATGCCTCTGTGACGTTTACCTAAAGGCCAGGATGCTTATTGAGATTGGAGGCTAACGTGTTGAGTTGCCATGACATTACCATATAGAGGGGCATGTCATGAAAGAGGCTTAGGTGTGGTGTCTGGGACGGGTTTCTGCTCAGTAGGGAGGTAATGTGATAAAACTGCATCTTCCATAAATAAAGATGAACACCTGAATGCCACAGTGTGTGTGATTATGCAGATAACAATGGGTGAGAGGGTATAGAAGCACATGTCATGACAGAAAGAAGAAAATGTAAAATAAGTTAAACAACTTCAAACTGGTCTCTTATGTAGTGTTTTTTTCATCCACTGACATGACCCAATAAATCCTCTCTGTATCCTCGGCCTTGTAGCTGAATGTTCCTGGAGTGCAGTTGGTGGCTCATCCAACCTGCCCAGTGATTTCTTCCTGATTTGTTGTTGTTATTGATTTAGTGGCCTATTCTTTTCTCTCTTCTTTTCCACTCACCTAATAGGTTGAGGCAGATGGCCACCCACCCTGAGCCTGATTGTTATATTCTTTAAGGTCTTAAACCTTAAGTTGTAAAGTGCACTATATAAATAAACTGAATTCAATTAATGTTAAATGTTGTTGTCTGTGTATTTGTCTATACCACTGTGTGTGTGTGTGTGTGTGTGTGTGTGCGCGTGTGTTTGTGTACAGGCCAAACATTTACTTACATTGTTGTCTGGTTGTTTAGCCAGGAGCAAGAAGTCACAAGAACGTTGTGACTGAGATTTTTCATTGATTAAATTCTTGCCAGAAGAAAAAAAAGATTGACCTGTTAGGTTTTCCCAAACACTTTCCACTTTCATTTGAGAAAATGAATTGAGACAAGTTTAAAGGTCTTTTCTTTTTATTATTTATTACTTTCTGTGTGTTAGGTCACACCTGCAACCTCTCCTGAGGACTATTGTGCTGCACTCTGAATTTGTCCCATTTCTCAGGAGAACTGATTGACGTGAAGTGGTTTTCATTCACTCCGTGATATTTGTTGTTTCACATATTCCTCGTCTGCGTCATCATAGAAAGGCTCAGCTTTCGCAATAAACTCCCCTTTCCACGAGAATGCCTCAAAATCCCCAGACATGACTGCTTGAAACAATATCTGTACTATTCTAGAGGAATAATACAGTAAATGTTCCCATACAGTCCAATGGTGCTTTTCTCATCCTTTGTTGCAGCTCTTTCTAAATCCAAACTCTTGTAGTCCTTGTTGTCTTGCTTCCCACACAGTTTTGGCACAAAGGCTCCTCAAATCGAGGAATATTTCACCTCTTCAGCCAAATGTGAAGAGCCAAACCTGCAAAACACAGCGACTGCCTTGGCTTTTCACTCTGCCTGGCACACATCATTCAATGTCAGGCTATTTTCCTGCACTAAATAGGCTTAGAAAGTCCTGTCAAGTTTTTCCACTTGGTTTCGTTCTCTTTTTCTGCCTGTGTTTTCTCACCTTAGTGTCTATTTGTCCCTTTTCTTTTCTCCTTTTCTCGCACTCCTCCACCCCCTCCTCTATCTCCTCCTCCGCATGTCTAACATGTCATTCTTCGTCTTTTGTACCTACAGGCCTTTTTCCCTATTGAACTCCCCGCCCTCTCCACTCCTTTGGCTCTCCCTTTCCCTCTCAGGGGCCTAATTATGAGCCGGCATTAAGTAAAAACATTTATATTTCTCCCAAAAAAGGCTTCTCTCTGCGCTCTCTCTTGACAATGAGGGCTTGTGATTCTCCCCTCCCTCCTGGTCCCACTTTCTGTCTCTTTCTCTGCTGAGTGGCCATTCACTGGGGGTCTCTGTCTCTTTCTGTGATTGGCTCGCTCTAGGAGTCCTAGGGGGCAGTAATTGTGTCTCATTAAGTCTTACAGTAGTCGTGATGGGAGTGTAGCAGAGTGGGAAGTGAGGGGGAGTTCGCCACACAAGGCCCTGCAATTAGAAATCCCAGAGAGCTTGAATGGAAGCCCTAATCAGGCCACAATGGCTGAGGCTCCCTGCCTATTAGGCCAAAAAGGAAGTGTTGCCATTGTCCAAACACACAAACACACACAAGGGAGACACACACACCAGGAATGCATGCAGCACAGCGGGGATGGATGTATTTGTGTGGTGGCGTCATCCCAGAGGCCAATTTGGAAAGATTGGGGGACTTAAGAGAGCTTTTCACTGCCTCAGTCAAGACACACTCGCACTGATGCACTCAGAAAGTTGCCCACATACACAGGTGCAGGCACGCACACACACTTTTTCATCCATACTGAAGCTAAAAGGGGGTCTCATTAGTGATGTTCAGGAGGAGCTGGGAGTTTGCTTTCTGTTTGCTCATTTGTTGCCTTGTGATTCCTCCTGCTAAACACCTTTTTTTCAGTTTTTGTGTGAAAAACATTTTCTGCAAGAAACATATTTCAGTGTCTCAGTAAAGCAGCAGCAGGGTAATGAAACCAGCATGCTGCATCTGTGGCATATACATAAATAACCCATGCACCTTGTCTCTGTGGAAATTCCATAAATTTCAGTATCTGTGAACAAAACACATACACACACACACACAAATGATATTCCACTACCATCTGTCTCTAAAAGGGAAATGCATTGGAAAGTGAAAACTTTGCAAAGCCTTCCTCTTTTTTATCTCATAATAGGAGTAGAAAGTGGGTCTCTTTTCCTCCGTTTATCTGTGTAGCGTTCCCAGGAGAAACAGTGGCTACCCCTCCTTATCTTTGTTACCGCCGAGTGCTGCAGTGGATTATGAAGTGGATTATGCAAATGCCACACAATATATTCATATTAACGAAGGTTGAGGTTCATGCACTCGTGCCCAGAATTTATGAATACGAGAAAAAAAAGTGAATTGGCTGAAATGTGTTATCATTTAATGAAAATTAACTTGGTTTACAGTGTTATGCCGTGTTTTGGCTCATTTGTTAATTTGTTGAATTAATTGTATCAGTAAAATGGAGAGATATCCAATTGAGAGCACTGTTTCAATTATTTTGGGGGTGTTTTAATAACTGATAGGCCTGTAGGTAATTGTGCAAATTTTTCTGAATTTTTTGTTTCTATGACATGAAAGAATGTTTTTTCTGTTGCCTTGCTGGAGGTTGTTGGATATTGATCCATATGCGGAATAATATCCAATTGTTTTTTTAACATGGCCATAAATGCATTTCTTTATTTGCTTCAGTAGAGTTTTGTTGGTGCTCTGTAAGGACAAAACCTGGAAGCTTAATACATCCATGTTTTGGTCTGAATCCACTTATTGCTGAGCAGTGGATGAAGCGGGCAATGTGTGGTCCTTTGAAGAAGAAAGGTCAAAGAGTAAGTAATCTGGTTTTAGCATATGCAAACTGAATTTGCTGCTGATCTTCTGGATGGACTGTCTGGAAATATTAACAGCTTGGTTTAGTGATTCATGCAGATCTGACACTGAGATGTCAATGTCAACGTCTTTAAGTATTTTTCTCCATTTTAAGCCACCACGTTTAGTATTTATCTTTATCTAGTTAATGTCCTGTGCAGCAGCATTGACTCTAGTGTCAGTGGTTTGCGACCTGCCTCATCCCGTCCTTGTGCGTGACACAGAATCCCCAAAATGTCAAAAACTGAACAGAAAACAATCTCAAAACTGAGGTTGCACAAGCCAGTTGATTCTGAAGCCTGGTGCAAAATTTGGAATGGTTGTGCCAAATGTGCAGACCATGCTCCGCTGTGGTGACCCCAACCACGGGATCGGCCAAAGGACAAAAAAATTTTTTTTGTTGTTGTTGTATTATATTTTTTGCAATTGTGTATTGTGTTTAGTGATACAGAAGAATTTTTTCCACAGTGTGGAGAATAAAGCTGGTAACCTAACCTAACCTAACCTAACCTCACAATGGGATACAGTAAACAACAACTGAATATAACGGTAACATTTGTGGTCTGTTGACCTGAAAATTGCCAAATCAGTATTCACTGGACTCTGGAAACGTTTGAGTTTTCTTGACACAAAGGCATTAAAGCTTCTGGCTATTGATTAGTGGCCATAATTTCATCATAGAGGTTTCTTCCAAAGTAATAAAAACACTGACTCATGTAGTGTGATGCAATGAAGACATTGTGAAATTTGTGATTCAGCCGAGTTCCGCTGCTTCTACTCATTTAGTGCATTTAGAGCGAAAGCTAAAGGTTGTCTCTAGAAATAAGAAGCATTTAAGATAAAGTGGCCTGTTTTAAAACAAGGAATAAGAACTCAAACATCTGAGAATAAAGCTTACGGGTCACAAGTTTCAAGTTCAAACATGCGGACTGGCTGGGAAAATGTAAGTCAGCTGGAAGCACAGCCTCCTCTTTCAGCAGCGACTACTGCAGAATGCTACAGCGAGGCATTCCAGTGTTAGTCAAGCAAAACAGAAAAAAAGTTATGTCTACGTAAAGTGACATGATGGCAACAAGATGCAACTTTAAAGTTGCTTGTGTAATAATAATATAATGTATTTTTATACAAGCAACATATCAAATATGTCTCACATGTGTTTCTGTTTTTGGTTTGGCCTGAACTTTATCGAACTATATTCTCACCCATCTCATTAACCTTGAAGGAGCTATACTGACAAACCCACTGTACACTACCTGCCCAGCACCATAAACAGCACATAGTAGAGCATTAAGCAGCTAAACAGGTAAATATGTCCATCTGTAGTTGGTGGAGCAACAGAGCAACACTGCCTATCATACCATAAACTCTTGGTCATACCAGAACTAGTAAGGGTGTGGTAGAATGAGTTTATTCCACTGAGACACGACATGTTTTGCTGAATTGCTAAAAGGTCTTTTTTTCAAGGACACTTCAGCAGCTTATTTGGCTACTTAAGAGCACACAAGGAGCTTCAAATGCTACTTCATTTGAAACACCTAAACACACTAGCAAATAATTATGTTGCACTGTTTGAAGGAATGAAGCGCTACATTTCTTTAACAAAAAGCGAGCCTAAAGGAGGTGGTTAGGTGGATGGATGTTGCATAATGTCCTTGACTGGCAAAGCAGAGGGCCAAGTTTGAGTCCTGTGTCAGTTTGGGTGGATACCAGCACTTTTGTTAGAGTTGGAGCAAAGTACAAAGTTTTGTTTAACAAAATCTGCTGTATGTGCACTTTTTACTGATTTGTTCTTTATGAAAATATTGGAAAATTGCATTCACAGTTTCCAGACCCTTATTTTGAGCTGCTCTTTTCACATTGCATTTCAGTAATCGGTTTTATATGATTTAGCTGTACAGTCAGGGCTACCACACTCACTCCTAGGCCAGATTGTCTGCTATTCTAACATTGGTGCGACTCTCCAGTCCTGTTTAGTTCTGCCTTCTGGAAAACCTGACCCAGTCTCATTCTGACCTGCCTTTGCCCCAGAGTATGATTGTAAAGTCCGTGGAAAGATCTCACACTCACCTTCACCTCGTCACTGAATATGATCCAGTCCCTAGAGCGCTGGATTCAGTTTTATCATCGTCTCATAATCAATACTCACCTACTCCATGAGCGCCACCTACCTGTTGGGAGGACAATCTTCCGCACTGGAAATCTGCTTCCAGTTTTGGCTTACCTCCCCTGCTTAACACCTGCCCTAAGCTATGTTTAAAGAAAACACACAGCAGAAAAACACAGTATTTTGAGAGTTTAGTTGTCCTTTGCTCTCTCAGTGGACATCTGCATACTGTGTTCTCACCCTGGCTCACTATGTGCTTCATGTATCGTTTCCCATGCTGAGGCCAGTTTGATAAATTTCATGACGTCAGGCCAGATTACATTACACTTGTGTGTGTGTTTGTGTGTGCTGGAGCTGAATGGCTGACCAGATGAACCAGTATGACTGGGAACTCTGTGTTAGAGGAAGCATAATTAGTTTCATCTCCCCAACTGGGAGACCAGTCTTTAGGTGGCAGCAGCAGGGACAAATCTTGTGGTTAATTGGTGTTGTCAACATTTTAAACACAATTAATGACAATTCCTTCTCCTCTTCCCTTCACCTAATTGTGGGTGATAATTATTGTTTGGGACCTAATTTACACAAATCATTAACAGATGTATACTGACAAATAGGCCGACTTGATTCTTTGCAAATCCCTGCACCATTGTATTGTTAATTGGGCCAAATGTAAGCAGATACACTGACATGTTCTCCCCCCTCCTGCTCGCACCTCCTCACTGAATACAACCCTAAGCTTTTGAATAAACAGCCTCAGCTTCAGGAGGTGGGATTGAGTTTCTCATTGTTAGTCTGTTTAAATGAAGTTAACAAAAAATAGATGAACAAGTTGTTTATTGGTGAGATAAACCTAACGATCCCACACTGAATTTGTGAATAGAAGCAGACGTACTTTAGATGTTAAGGAAATTACACTGAAAGTATTTTACAGCAATTAAAAACGAAACTATTCTTCGCTCATCAAGTTAACAATCTATAAATCAGAGAATCCTGTGTCTTTGCCTGATCGCTTCAAATCCTTTTATGTTCTCATCTTGATTGTCAATGTTTATTTGTCTTTATTCTGACTTATTTTTCCTAAATTTGCTTCTACAATTGTAATCATATATTAGGAGATGCACAAACACTTCGTTCTAACCTGTAAAACTTTGCAAACAACTAAGTTAATGATCTACTTTAAAAACATATTCAAACCACTGCTACACAGTAAAACAGCCAAATCAAAAGAGAACAAAAATATGTTTATGTTATGTTTATGTTATGTTTTAGGAGATTCAAATTAAATATTAAAAACAAATACACCACTTCATCCTGAGCTAATTTGAATTAAGTGTCCTTTTAGTACAACAGTATGACATCTCAGACTGTGCCACATTTTCACTG
>OMLM01008317.1:71032-81892 GCA_900302695.1 Helostoma temminkii
TTTCACTGAACAAATTCCCAAGTCATGATAATAGAATTAATGCTGCTGATGGCTATTTGTAATGGGTTTCCCACCCTGACACACAAATGCGGGCTTTGCAGCATTTTCTCAGGCATTGTCTCGAGGCAGGGACCACCCGTTCCCCCTCGCTGTCCTACTGTCAGTCAGACAATGCTAAATGCTAAAACCCCTGCTTTGCCCCCAACCTCTATTCTATTTACTCATGCAGCCCCTCCCCACTCCCACCACCCACACTCTGGACAGGGGTGGTGACATGCTGTTTTCTTAGCGGTGAATGTGGACTATTAGTCAACAGCTGGGCCACAATTCATTTGGAGGGTAAGTCAAGTCAAGTCAAGACACGGTGGCTTTGCACAAGCATGCTGCTCGTAAGAGCAGAGAGTAAAGGACATGAATATAGATGAGCAGAACAAGCCGGCAGTTTTTTTTCAGTACCCCTTATTTTTCTGTTTTATTTGTTGGTGTTCTTCTATAATTGACTAATCCCATAAAATTAGCACTAATAAATTTTTTTTTTAGCTTATTTTATAGATACATTTTTTTAGTAACCATTATTACTTTATTTTTACACTTTTTAGGTAAATTACTTGCAGTTTACAAAAATCTTCCCAAATCCTTTGTTTTCACAATAGTTATGGTTTAAATTTATACAGTAAAATAAAAATAAAAATATTTATTTATTTACAAACCTATTTCCTGCTGCCAAATTTCAACACTAGTTATATGAGATATAACTTTTGATTTTCCCACAATGACAGACTTAGTTTTTGCAGCTTTGTACCTCACTTGCAAGCTGCTTTGAATAAAGGCGTCTGCCAAATGACTGAATGTAAATGATAATAACAAGACCAATAAAGACAAAAAAAATGGAAGAGCTGCCAAACTGTGTCTCTCTCACACAGCAGGATGACCACAGCCACAAAAGCCCCTTTGATAGCTCAGTTGGTAGAGCGGAGGACTGTAGGAGAATACAACAGTGCTGAAATCCTTAGGTCGCTGGTTCGACTCCGGCTCGAAGGAGGTGCATTTTACATCTGATACTGTGTCCAAGACAAGCTACTGTTTCCCTACATTGGCACAAATGTGTTCTATGTGTTGTATTGTCTACAGGTGGACACTTGAAGACTTAATAGCTCACTGTGCAGTAGCAGTCTGTAGGAGAATAATGTCAACTCCTGCTCAAACAAGTTGTTTTTAATTGTTGTGTCTACACAATCTGTGTTTGTAACATAGAAACACACAAATCCACTTGTACAGACTAGTATTCATGTCAGAGTTGGATCTAGTCTTTTCTTTACACAGATATGATGAGAGGCAACACAGGGTGATTATTAACTACTACTCAGTAGACATGTTTAGCAAATCCCTTTAAGTGGAGGACAAAGCAAAGACAGAAGTGAAAGAGCTGCCAAACTGCGTCTCTAACACAGCAGGATGAGCTTATGCAAGTGGCTCCCTTCGATAGCTCAGTTGGTAGAGCGGAGGACTGTAGGAGAATACGACAGTGCTGAAATCCTTAGGTTGCTGGTTCGACTCCGGCTCGAAGGAGGAGAGTTTTAGATCTGACACTGTGTCCAAGACAAGCTACTGTTTCCCTGTATTGGTTTCCACCCTGACACACATGTATTCTGTGTTGCATTGTCCACAGCTGCACATTTGAAGACTTGAGACTCAACAGCTCACTGTGAGTCTTCGTCTTGTGCTAGACATATTTAGCAAATGCCTTTAAGTGAAGGACTGTAAAGTGCTGAAATGCTCAGGTTGTTGGTTCAGCTCTGGTGAGATGAGATGAGGTTTTAGTGTTTATCTGTTGGAGACACTCTGCACTTGCCAGAAAAATATGTCTTTTCCCGTGTTTCCCAGGAAAAAACAAACAAAGAACTAGAGGTAACTTAAGCCCTTTTCACACTTGCACTCCGGACTATCTCTGATCAGGTCCAGACTTTACTTGAAGTTGTAGAGCAGGAGGAAAGGTGTGGTACAAAAAGTTCACCACGGAAATCAGCAGTTTTTATTTATGGCATCGAAGCAGAGCCAATCACATGATTAGAAACGATGCGTAATGTTTATAACCTCAGTTTCATGAAGGAGATAAATGAGATGCAACAGCAGAAAGCTGATAAATATTTCCCGAGTAAAGTCCGAAGAAAATCTGGAGTCCAGTGCATGTGTGAAAGGGGCTTTACACCCCTTTTCTAATGAGCCAGTTCCAAGGCTGGTTTGGAGCTAGTGGTCAACTTCAAACCAGTTCTTTGTTTTTTCACAGCCAAAGAACCAAGGCTCAGCCAGAAATACTGGTTCTAACCTGGTACCAGGTCTGAAACTAAGAACTCATGGCGTCAGGGGACGGACTATAATGACCAACAATATCAACTGAGGGTTTGTTCTTAAGATAGAAATTCAGTTAAATTCAATTCAGTTTATTTATGTGGTGCCAATTCACAACAAGTCATCTCCAGACCCCTTACAATGTTTAAAGTTTAAGCCCTTACAAATTATAACAATAAAAGCATCTGCCAAATGACTGAATGTAAACAACAATAACAAGACCAAGACAAACTGTGTCTCTCTCACTCAGCGGGTGAACATTCACAGGCAGCTCCCTTCGATAGCTCAGTTGGTAGAGCGGAGGACTGTAGGTGCAGCAGTGCAGAAATCCTTAGGTCGCTGGTTCGACTCCGGCTCGAAGGAGGAGTGTTTTCTCATGGCTCTTTACAATTTAAGGTTTTAGACTGTACAATTATATGGATTTATCTTGAAAAGCCAACAAATTCCCTTTAAGCAAGCACTAGACAACAGTGGAGAGGAAATAGCTTTATTAAAAAGGAAAGTTTTAAGCCTAATCTTAAAAGTAGAGAGGGTGTCTGCTTCCTGAATCTGAACTGATGTAATCATTAGACGTAATCACTGTACATAGCTATCACAATTAGCAGTGCATATGTGTTGGGCCAGGAATGCTTGGATGTGAGTTTATACTAGTACAGAGACACAGTGCTTGTTGCAGTGCTTAGTGCTAACTGTGCTGCAAACGATGCAGTGTAATGACATGATGACATGGCTTTATGGTGAGAAACTGCAAAACGATTCTTAGATGGCTGAACCAACTTTGAACCATCACTGGCACCAGCCCAGAACTAGCATCAAGTTCTTGTTTGGTAAAAAAGGGGTATTAGACCAACTGTTGTCTCAAGTCATGTGATACCAGGAAATAACTCTCTATACAAGCAGATAGCAGTAGTTTGTATCCGTGGATCAAGGGAAGAATGATCAATGAATAGATAAATGGAAAACAGAAGAAGTCTTAGGACTGCAGACCTGCAAACAGCAAACAGTTTGTAGTGTTTGCTTTTGCAGCTCTTTCGCTCACCACAGCTTTAAGTCTACTTTGAATCAAAAATCTGCTCCATATCTCTTGCTGCATACAGATTTGCTAGGCTGTATAGCCAATCAGAGTGATCTTTCTCACCAATAGGTCTGATTCTGATTCAACAAATTAATTTCTGTTACTGACGTCTTTGACATTGATGGTTTCTAATTCGGCCATAAAAAACGTTAAATTCTTAGTGTCAAACTAAGGAATAAACAAAGTTAATTTACTTTATCTGCTGCACTTCACCTGTGTTTCACCCTGTTTTACCATTTATTATTTAGTTCTATACAAGTTTGTTTCAAAATGTATTGTGCAAATTCTTGTATATTATGTGTAAGTATTGTTTTATTGCAGAATAAAAACAAACTTGGACATCTAAGGCTGCAGCTGTGGATTTGAATCAGCCCATATGAAATCAGTATTCAGAAACAGCAGCAGAAAGGGATTCACAGTATGGCCTTGTGGGTCCCTGAGGGCCATGTCTGAGTTTTTGGCCCTGGTCTTGACCAATCAGATCTGAGATCTTTTTGCAGGCTCAGGCATGAGCGGGGCATGAATAGTGCCTGTGGCCATGCTGACTGGGAGTCAGGCAGAAGTCAATATGGCTGGAGGCTAAAGCATCTGGATAGGCAGCTAGCTAGGTAGCCAAACCAACATTCTACAATACATGCAAGGAATTAAACTGACGCTTGTTACATGGAGCAACTTAATAATGAGAGACACAGAGCACAGGTCCCTAGATCATTCACTGGACATGCAGCAAAACAGTTCAAGTATGCCTTCCAAGCAACAAGCCATAAATAATCACAGATGACAGAAAAGTGCCACAACAGAAAAAGGGAGCTGAGGTAGCATGAAAGCTAACATTAATTTTGTGTGACTAGCCTTGGCTTCACTTGTTTGACAAACTCAACAAGGGAATAATTGTTCTGACAGTGACCTGGCATGCAAAACTAAAATGCCAAGAAGTATTTATTTGGCGTCTATTCTGATCGACAAGGCTGAAAATGTTTTGTCATATTCATATTTGACAGCGATCACTTGCTGGCAAGCAGCATCTCTGCAGAGAGTTTTCGCTGCAACCTCTTTCGGGTTATCAGCGCTGACTGTCTGTCTGCGCAGGAGGAAGAAGTTGATATTACATTTTGATAATCAAAACCGTTCTTACTGTAATCACGTAAAATCGCAATCACAATTGCAGTTTTGTTGTACAGGAATGTAATTTTTAGGAGACTGGGTTGCACATCCTGCTGCAGAGATGCAATTTGTCTCTGCATACAGTGCTCCTCTTATGGGGTTTTGTAGTGTAATTAAAATTTCAGGCTACTTTCACCTACTTCCACCTTAGATAGAACAGTAATTACGGGCATGAGACTGCAATCTGGAAATCACCACTAATCCTGTTTTATGGCGCAGACAAGTAGTGAACGTACATTACAACTGTACGTTTTTATGCAACTTTCATCTGTGCTGAATTTTTAATTCTTTAGTACTCTGCCCTAAGTTGGATTTGTTTTCAGAGAGGATGATGGTGTGAGACACCAGAAACCAGAAGGTTGTGCTTACACAACGCAATAAAATGTAACAATCTGTCCAAAGCTGAACTGTCAGAAAAAAAAAATCTTGTCAGACGCAGTGGTCAGACACGGAGACGTTGTGGCTGCTCCTCACTCACATCCCTGGTAGTTTGGTGTGGTGGAATGCTAATGACGGTGAATCACAGGTCTCTAGTACATGTGCTGGAGGGAGTGAGGAAGTCAGGAGACCACCCAGCTCTCCTCTACCGGCTCCTTCCGAAACAGTTAGCAGAGTAATTATATGGGAGTGACATGAAAAACTCTCTCTGTGCAAATATGGATTTAGTCTCAAGCAGACGCTTGTGCGTGTGAGACACATTTCAAAAATTTACTTTCCGTTATTGTGATATACCCTGTTTAATAATTAATAACTCATCATGCACCACTGTTAATTAGTGGATAATATTCATCAGAGTCTTTTCATAGATTCTTAATGCACAGTAGTAGAATAACATCCACAGACATTTCTGGTTAAGGCTTTCCTACGGAAATTAGAAAGATTATGTGAATGCCAATAAACTAGTGCAGGTACATTTATAATCAGTGATTCAAAACACATGACAAGAAAACCTGATGAAAATCAAGCCTTACAATGACTCATAACTTTATTGCTAAGGTTCTCAGGTAAGAAATCTTTTTGTGTAGGAGTATGTGTATTCAATGTCTTATTTTTGAATGAGACTTTCCAATAAGCTCAGATCTTATATACAGCTCCACCATGTAGTTTGTCTTACTTCTGGTGACTCGTCTTCCTCCCTCTTCCTTCCATGAAACCTTATATCTGTGTTTGGTTGATCGGATAAACATCTGTGTCTGCAGCAGCAGAGATCCCACAGCCTGCTGCGCCTGTTGCTCCACTGCCTTGAGAAGCTTCAGTGTTTTTTGGTTTAGAGAAAATGCAACTGAAAACAAACACGGTATTTAGAAGTATAGACAGCACTGTCTAGGGTGGTGGTGTGAGAGCACAGCATATTCCTCTCCATTTGAGCCAATATTCTGGGAGATTCTGTGCTAAATGTAATTACGAGTGAAATGACAATCATCTGTTCACAGAGGGGAGCTGGTGACTGACTGCAGGGACCAACTCTACAAAACTCATCGTATTATTGTGGGAGTTGTGCTAAATGCATTCCCCAGAATTCCAAGGCTCAGGTTTGACATATTGCCAGAGACATTTCACCTGAGGGATTCAGTTAACCAATTGGACTGAGCAACAGAACAAATTCAATATCTGCTGCAAACATATTAATTTATGAATTTTCCAGTGACAAACAGTGAGCTCAGTGGCTGCAGAGAGGTGAGCTCAGCCGTAAAACAGATGTGAAGAGGGCTATTTTTGCAGTAATGAACAAGTTTCCAATGGACAGTCGGCTTCTGAGGGAGTTTAATGATGATATGTGATATGAATTAATAACTACACAATATTGGAATGTATTTGAGCATTAGGACTTAAATATGTGACTGATGTGTCTGCACTCTGCTGAACCCGCTGTTATAAATGGTGATGTGAAATATACAGGCCATTGGTGACTGAATGGAATTTACATCATCATAACAGGATTTATTTAACACAAAATTTCAGTTCACTAAACAATAACATAAAAGAAAAATCGATTACAAATAACAAGACGAGCTTTTGTTGCAAATGTGATTCACTGACACTAAAACGTAGCAAAGCACCAAAACCAAACTGAAGCTGCAGTAACATGTGAGGCAACATGAAAGAAACTCCAACTGACAGAAATAAGATACCAACCACAGAATATAACAATAAACCCAGAGATTTAACGCATTTCAGAAGCCTACATTTGGAATTTCACTCTTGTGCTCACGTGTTGTTTTTGTAGTTTACGATCACTGCACAAAGAAAAGGTCTTTATTAGATTCTTGATATTCTGGAAAATGCAACACTAGAGGATGTACTGGAACTGAAAGTTCTGAGATTAATTTTTATCAGCCATCTGTCCTGACAAAGTGTCCTTCACTAACACACACAAGTCCTCCTCTTTGCTCAGCAGTTGTTCTGGAAGAGAACATCAGATAAAAGTGTTGCCATTAATTTTTAAGTTGCTTTTTCACTGCCACAAATGTTTGCTCTGTGGGTCAGGGATGGAGGAAGAAAGCCTGTGCTCAGTGTGGAGCTGTGGTGGCTGAGTGGTTAAGGCATTGGATTTGAAATACAATGGGGAGCCAACTTAAAACTGTAAGACACTATATAAATAAAAAGTATTTGTTGGGGGTAATGGTACAGAGCTGTTTTGGCCTAGGATCCTCATCTCCAATCTAAATGTTTAGCACACCTAGACATTTTGGACAATCCTACATTTCCAACTTTGTGGCAACAGTTTGGGGAAGACCCTTTTGTACTCCAACATGACTGTGCCCTTGTGCTCGAAGACTTTTTTGATGAGTTAGACTGGCCCACACGAAGCCCAGACCTAAACCCCATCGATCGCCTTTGTGAGGAGCTCGAACGGAGATTGCGAGCCAGTCCTTCTCCTCCAACATCAGCTTGACCTTTTAAATGCTCTACAGAACGAATAGGCATGAATTCCCACGGAAACACTCCAACGTCTTGTAGAAACCTGGTTTCTGTATTCGGGTAGAGAATAAGAAAACTGATTTCCTCAGGTAGGTTTCTCCCTGAGAACTCAGGTTACTAAGACATGTATACATTACCTGGTTTCTAATAGTGCATGTACATAACCGAAGGTGCAGACACTCGCCATTCAATTACTTTCAGCAGAGAGGAGTGGCTGGATGAAAGAGGAAAATCATTACACATAGTTCTAATTTCGTTGTACAAGTACAATGACAATAAAGTTATTCTATTCTATAGCGATTGTGCCTTGATTTTAAAGTTGGCCTAAAGACCAACCAACACTAACAGATGCCTAAATAACTCACTTTTCATTGTACATTTTTTAAATCCAGTTTGTAATCTGTCTACGTGTGTCTCTCACAGCACTGTTAGCACTTCTGACCCAAAAAAGAGAGAGAAAAGCAGGAATCAGTTTGTTCTGTCGACCAGAATAAACACACACAATAAACACAAAGTAGAGGAGAAATCAGATTTAAACTCATCTGCTACATATTCACAGATTTACAATAACCAGATTTATTAAGTGCATGTAAGCTTGTTCCCAGGGAAACATGTTTTCTCTGAGTAACCTGGTGCATATAAACGCAGTGTGTTGCAGGTCCTTGGGAGTGCAGGCTTTCTGGAATACTTGTTATATAATGATTTCATAGGTTCTGCACACAGTACATGTAACAACTGTAGTATTTTCTTCGCTCAAGAAGAGCAGTCCATACTGGCACAATAACTCATGTGATGACACCTATTCACATAGAACACATTAGATCAGTTCCACTCCAAGTCCTCCAGGGGTCAAGTTGTGACTGTGTGTATCACAAAGATTACAAGAGAGTGTTTTCCCCCTACTCCACAAAAGCTCAATTTAATAAGATGACTATTTGTTATTGGAAGCAAAACCTTTTCCACTCCTTCCATGCGATTTTGCAACTTTATCCTGTGAGTAACAACTTTTTCAGTCACTGCCTGCTGCACACTAAACACTCCCAGTAGAAGAGTATTATTTTTGGTTCTGACTACTGTGACCTGTCAGCAGAGGCCAAATGGAGTCTCTTGGTGCTGAGACTGGAACGGAGAGGAAGGATAAAGAAGAAGAAGAAGACGACATTTGATCTGGAATTTCTACATCTTTTCTGCTCCACCTGCACATTCTGGGCACAAGGGTGGATGATAAGATCTACTGTGGACTTTAGAACGGTAGAGTTGAGATCTTTAGGTCGTCAGAGAGAGCTCTTTCAGTCGATACGACATAGACATCTATACCTCAGAACAAACCCCTGTGTAAAGCAGAGCACCGTTAGCAGGAGCAGCATGAACATAACACTTAATTTGACCCAATCTAACTCTTCAGTTGGGACATTGTTCAGTTTAGTTGTTTAACCCACAGTTAATTTCAACAACTTTTGCCTCACAGAATTGGACCAGGTCTAATTTAGCATCACAATATTTGCAGCAACTAACTTCCAGTAAAGAAGATGAAGAATAATCTGATATTACCTCTATAATGTGTTCTTAACCTTTATATTTTGTCTTGTGAAGTTTTAAGCATGAATCATACATCTGTAAAAAATCCTTCAGAACCTTTTGATGATGTGTGTTTGCTCAAAAGCAGGGACAGTTACAGCAGCATCTCGCTGAAGAACATGCACAAAACAGACAGTTCTTCATGGAAACATTGGGCGTCATGGAACAAGCATTAATACAAACTAATGTGTCCTTGTCATGTTTTCCTCTTAATTTTTTCTTATATATATATGAAGAAAATTAAACTGAACCAGTGGTTCAGTCGTGTTGTACATGTCATAAGCAGATTATTTTTCTCCATGAGCTTAAGAATTTCAGCAGCTTCACCTGAATTCATTTGGAGTTTCATTGTGATACAGATTTTTCATTAAAAGCTACATTTAATTATTTTGATTCTTCTGTTGCGACTAGCCAACTCGTAAATACGAACTATATTACCTGATCTTGCCCAGGACTCTTTCAGTTTCACACAAAAACTTGCTTTGTACCTGACTTTTAAGTTGCTTTGGATAAAAGCATCTGCCAAATCACTAAATGTAAAAGTAACAAGGATTACATTTTTTAAAATTCTGAAATAATGAAAATTTCCTCAAACATAAGATGCAAACACAAACACATTAAAATTTTAGGGGCACATCTTTTTCTACTTTTGACTGAAGGAGGAGGGCAGCATAGTGGTGTAGTGGTTGTCAAGTTGCTGCACGACAAGAAGGGTCTGATTCGACTCCATGGGTTCTCTCCAGGTACTCTGTCTTCCTCCCTCCATCCAAAGACATGTAGTCAGGTTAACTGGTGACTCTAAAATGACCTTAGGCGTGAATGGTTCCTGTCTCAATATGTCAGATAGACTGATGACAAGTTTATAAAACAAAGGTTGCAGATCCCTCCTGAAAATGGGGGAGTTGGTCATATCAGAGTGAAGCTACAGTCTCCTATTAGCTTCCTCCACCTGAAAGTAAGAACCACTTACTTCCATTCATTCATTCATCTTTTGAACCACTTAGTCCCTGCAAGGATCATGGGTGTGCTGGAGCCTATCCCAGCCAGCTTACGGGCGAGAGGCAGGGTACACCCTGGACAGGTTGCCAGTCCATTGCAGGGCCACATATAGACAAACAACCATTCAAACTCTCACTCACACCTATGGGCAATTTAGAGTCCCCAGTTAACCTAACTTCGCATGTCTTTGGACTGTGGGAGGAAGCCAGAGTGCCCGGAGAGAACCCACGCAAAAAGACAGTGGGCGACAGTGCTAACCACTGCACCACCGTGCCACCCCTAAACACACATTTTCATAAAAAAGTTTCAAAAAAAGGTTGTAGGGAACCTCTAACAATGTGGACTGGCCTCCTCCAGCTGAAACTTCCTCTGATGCCTTTGCATAAATAAATGCAACCAGAATTTAGCTCCAACCTCCTGTTGCCCTCTTTCATTCAGAAGAAGAAAATTATATTCCTCTAAAAATCTTAATGTGCATTTGTATATGCATTTTGCCTTTGAAGACCATTTGACGAAAGTTTCATTAATTTCAGAATAAAGAAAATAAATAATATTATTTTTTCTATTTTTTTTTTCTTAAAAACCATTTATTTGACATTGTTACTGGATTCCAGGGCAAGACTGGGTAATTTGGATAGTGTGATCCTACTTATTCTGTTATACAAGTCATTAACCATTAAAACAAATATGTGGCGCAACAGGATTGGAATCCATGTGGATTGGATGCTCAAAGGCACACACACACACACACACACACACACACACTACAAACT
>OMLM01008318.1:30645-49768 GCA_900302695.1 Helostoma temminkii
TATAAAACAGAAAAGATAAAGTGATATTTTTTAACTGCTTGTTGGGTTTACCTGTCCAAACCCCAATATAAGCACCCTTATAAAAAAAGTATATACCTAACGTTTATTTTATATTTAAGTATACTTAAATATACTTCAAGTATAGTAAGTATACTTCTAGTATACTACTTGCTAGCATATTATTTTAATACTTCTTGTGACTAAATTGGCCCACTTTTTAGTTTACTTCTGATAACTACATAAAAAGTTTACTTCAAGTATACTTGCTCAACAGAAGTATACTAATAGTATACTTGAACATAGTTTTTTTCGTAAGGGCGGTTTAAAATGATATAAAACCTGTAAAACCAACAAGCTCATTACATTAAGTAAAAATAATTTTAACTTACTTTTAGTTGTACTGTCACTGTTGTGATGATGGTGTCCATATTAAACAGTGACAAAGTGTGAGCTCAACGGAACCTCACTAAAAATTAATTCTTCTGTCTTGATCAGCTTTGTCCACACTTTCCTTAATATCCTCACACGTTTTCTGGACCCGCACAAAAATGGTCATAGTTTCAACTGTTGTCAGTTCATAACAGACCTCTGTTTTCCAAGTGCACACTTTAGTTGATAATAAAATGTCTCCTCTTTTTCCTATCTCTCCCTCTCTCTCTGTCACATAAATCAGGGAATCATACATGCATTTCTCTTCCTCCTCCTCTTTCCCACTCTGTCCATCCCTTCTGTCTCCCTCCACTGGGTTTTATTAGGACAGTGGATGGAGAAAGCAGAACCGATCCTCAAGGTACTGATGAATACAAAGCCTTGCCATATGTTAAGGTTAACACCGTCACATATTCTCAGTTTACAGACTGTCAGGAGTCAGTTCTCAGCATGTTTGATATGTTTTATTGTGTGCAAAACAGAATGACCCTCATAACCTGGTGATGTTTGATTCCTTTAGGAAGTTCTTCATAGGGGAGGCTGCAGATTTGGTAAAGGTCAGGGTCAAGGTTAGTCAAGCTGGTCGGCTCTGTTAACCTAGATTTTCTAGTTGAATATCCCTAATAACTCATTACATTGAGTTACTTAAAATCGCATGCCAGTGTTGTTAATGCTACGCTATTGTAAATGGTGTTTTTTTTTTTTTTTTGATGAGCTGTTGGTCACTTAAAAGAAAGAAACTGTTGAAGCTGAAGTGTTTGAGTATGTGTGTGCGTGTGTGTGGTAAATAACTGGAGCAGGATGAGGCCTCTCCAAAGTATACTGATGTAGATAATGAAGAGTGGGATATGGAATAATGCAATTATTATGGGCGGATAGGAAAATAAACCAATGGTGACAAGATAAGAGGCACAGTGACAAAAGATAGAGTGGAGGAGGTAAAAGGAAAGGAAAGCAAGGAGAGGTCAGGAAAAATACGGAAAAGGAACACAGGCAAAAACGTTCCAAAGACAAAATGATCTTGTGTTGTATGTCACACATTTCAGAAACACTCGATAATCTTTCTAAAACAAAATAATCATAAATCCATATTTTATTCCTTTCACTCATTCTGGTTTTTAATCCACAACATGTGAGTCCCAGTCATCATCATTCCCAAAGACAAAATGTTATCGGTATAAAACAGAGAACAAAATACTGGATTTACAGCACAAGCTCATATCTGATGGAGTTTCATTCCAAAATGATTAATTCATCAAATGTTACACAAACTATTTCAGCAACATCACACTGGTAACATTTGTCGAAACCAAATATCAGGGCGAGATTTCTCCTCCCAACACAGATGCAATGTTTCGAACTGTAACTCCTCATTTACTAAATCAGGCTTTGGTGTAAAATCAGATGCGAGTGTGCAGTGTAAATCTTTATCTTTTGGCTCTGCGTCCATTGGGTGTTTCTTTATAGGGGAGCAGCGATAAACAGTTGCACGAGGCCAATGAGTTCTGTCTTCAGCACTAAATGCAGTAGGAGACGTGGTTTAAGAAGCTTTTTCCTAAATTGAAACAACTATAACCTAAGCTTTTAAATCATACTAAGGCTGTCAGCGCTGTGGGAAACATGCATCAGTGTCATTTCCACTGTAAACAACAAAAACAAGTAACTGATTTGAAAAAACGTCCCCAGTGGACACAGAGCCTTGTGTAGGTGCAATATGTTTCCAGTAACAGTCTCCTGTGTATGGAACATATCTGTGATTATTTTCAAATCACAAAAAAGATTTTAACACATCATGTAACATACCAATAGATGACAACATTTTCAACTAAACAAGATTAGTGTTTTATATATATTACCAAAAGCAAAAAATATATAACAGTTATTTTATTTTCCCTCCCTCCCAAGAAAGAAAGAAAGAAAAAAAAGAAAAACAAAAGGAAGGAGAAATCAGATTTATCCTCAACTCGAACAGGATTGTCACAATAGCAAAGGGGGATTTCAGAATGGACACCATAACTGAACTAAACATTTTCTTAAAATGCAACACAAACCATCAACATCTAATAAAGGGAGTATTGCGATATATTTTTGTAGTTTGTGCCTTTCTTCAGTAACGAAGAAGAAGAGATGAAAATGTCATGATATCTTGATGAACGCTGTGTATCTGGTAAATTACACCCATCTCTTAATTTACTATCTATCTAGAGATTTCTACTGAAAGAAACTGCAAGTGGGGACGTTTCATCAGATACAGGTACCTGAAAAAAGGAGCTGAGAACAGTAAAAGGTAAAAATATAGCAGCAAATGATGTAAAGAACCAAAGGCAGTTGAAATAAACACTTTTGTATCTGAACTAATCTAACAACAATGTGGCAACAGCGTGCAAGTCTAACATCAGAAACAATCTGGCAAGTGCAACTTATCTTCACACGTTTTATACAGTTTCAAAATATTTTTCTCTCGTAAAATACACCAAGTCATGATTGAAAGACCAACTACTGATTGCCTGGAAGGACACAAGATGGCCGCTGTGAAGTGTCACAGATGGCAAGTGCAGTGAAAGCTCCTTCTATGTTGGAGTAGTTAGGAAAATACATATTTAATGTCTCAACAACAGCAAATATTTCCAATCAATTTACATGCCAGCACTCTAAACTTAAAAATCACATTATTTCCCTCAGTTGGCACCATGTGTTGAAACATGTAACGACTAAAGACACACCGGAAGAACAATTTTATTTAGGAATAACATTTTTTATGGATCCCCTTTTCTGTCTATGAACATTTAATGCATGAAGAGCAGGTAATAGATGATTGGTGTAAGAGACAGTCCTTATCTTTACATACAACACTAATATTAGTGTTTCAGGGATTATGGGAGACTAGCTGGAGATTTGATGTTGTAATGCACGTTTGTTTTATTCTGACTTTGTGATCTAAGGAACATACATGTATGCATGTAAGCTTTTTATATTTCTGTCAGTGTATGTGCATTTGTGGGTCAGCAGCTGTCCTCCAAGGCGTTGACGACTTGTTCCAAAATGTCGGGGCATCGGTCAGCGATCTGCTGCAGGACCTGATTAGCATACTCCTGGAGCTCTGCCCCCTCCTGCTCGCACAGTGCTAACTCCGCCTCCAACTGGAAGTGAGATGGAAAAAGGAAAAAGAGAGTTAGACGTTCTGTAAACCAACATCTTGTGACGACCAGCATAAGAACGTATATAGTAATGTAATAATAAGAAGGTAATAGTGTAATTTTTAAGGTTTGCTTTCTTGCTAATGCTTAAGGTAGATGAGAATATTTATACCATGTTTGTTTTGTAAACATGAGAACCTGAAGCTGGTTAGCTTAGCTTAATATAAAGAAAAGCTAGCCTACCTTCTCACCTAACTCCAAGGATGAAAGCAAATAAGCTTAAGATTCTCTTAAGCTGATATAGAGAAGCAAGATAAACTTAAAAAATAAATATATAATATGTAATAAAATAATGTAAGGCTAAAGGTGATGTAAAACTTGACTTTTGACTTCAAAAATCAAAATGACCAAAGACATCTAAATCCAATATCAGTCGAGCACACAAGGCAGAACCACAAACTCCCCTCACAGCCACATGGATGATCAAAGAGCATGTTTAAGGTGACACATACATATACACACACACACACACACTCACACACACACACCAGACTGTAATCTGAAAACACCACAATGCGGTTCTTTCTGCCCGTGCAGAGTGGAACATTTCTGTGAGTGAGCACTGATGTTGTTTTCTTTGGCCGCAGTCGGCTTGAGACGTCAAACTTAACTGACTTAATGACCAATACATCTGTATCAATAAGAACACTGCTCAAACAGTCGTGTAACACAAGCTCACATTTATGTTGGTGTATGTGTGTGTGTGAGTGAGGCCTTGGTCAGATATTGGCAAAACATTTCCTCGTTAAGTCTTAATCTCCTCCCTGTGCTCTCATCTCTTAGCCAGCAAGTCTCAGTGGCATTTTATATCGCTGTTGCTTCATTCATGTGTAAAACTGCTGCAAGTAATAATGAAATCTCCCCAATAAATCACATAGAAATAGTTTTCCTTATCTACATATATCTTATTGTAAAACATGGGGGATTATGTAGATTATGTCTATGCTTATGTTTTAATCATTGTCGGTATTCTTACATTGTTTTAACGATACTGCATGACTTAAAAGTACAGCCATGTTAATAAACTGCTCAGAATTTAAATCATGACTTAGTGCTTGTGATTGGACATTGCACATTAGGAAAGTGCGTGCACTAAAAACTGTGCATGTGATGCTTTAAAAAATGTGCTCATTGGCCAGGCAGAGTTTATAAAATGTTGTATGCGTGCCGAAGTGCAGTATCAAGGTTTTTCCAAGATAAAAATATTAAGTAAGTCAACGTTACGCATCAATTCCTCAACTTTATAATTTCTAAAATATGAGTAAGAGAAATTGCGAAAATATATAGTAGATTATGGTGAAGACATTGATTTTAATGGAAAAGAGGAACAAGAGAGCAAAACAGAGAGAATGAAGGAGAGGAAGGAGGTTTTAAGTCATGTGTACCAAGTAATAAAGCTCAAACACTCCACTCTTTCCTCTGTGTGCCTGTATGTGTATATTTGTTTGTGCATGGTTTGGCACAACTTGGTCCATTCTGAAAGCCCCATTAGCATCAGACAGTGGGGAACCACCCCCTACTACACACATACACACATACACACATGCAACACTGACTTATACTTTACTATGTGTTACCAAACTTGAACAAACCATTTGAGGGGAGTTGTAAAACACTTTTTTTCCATTCATGAGAGAAAAAAGACAACCGTATCCATAAGGCTTCAACTCTTATTTACCATGTGAAAAGAGATTTAGTGAGTGATGAGTTTAACACATAGTCCAACTTTTATCACTGTCACCTCCAGGACCTTTATCTGTTCATCTCTTAACCTTGATTTTAAACTCTTCCTCCGTTTAGGACGAAGGAGGAGGAAGCACATCGACATATTTCTCACATGCCACTTTATGTGTATTTGCAGATAATTGAATTGAATGGCTTTGTATTATACTTGCTGTCCCGCACAAAAACACAGCAGTAAAGATAAGGATGTAAGACAACTGAGCGGAGATAAATGGTTTAATGTGTGTCCTCTGTGTTCTGCTCTCTGACTCACACAGCCTTGACCTACACCACAGAAAGACAAGATTAAATGGGTCAGCCATGGAGCTGATACAGCCATACACCAGAAACAGAATCTAAATGTGCAAAATGTGAGAAATACTGATATTAAGTTCCAACTCTACAACCATAACTCAAGTGTTCCACCATTTAAATTCTTAATTGGGACAATTTTAATGGTGGAATCAATAAGGGACATTGGCTTTTACATTAATCTCTATACCAGTATAACACTCCCATTTGATTAGTGTTATGAGAAACAGCTTGTGTCTATTTGGCACTTTTAAACAAAACTTATGACATTGTGCTTAACTTCAGCATTCATTTATACAATGTTTCACTACCAAGGTATTTTTCATTTTGGCTATAATACAAGCGATTTGGATATTTAAGTTACTAACTGCTGTGGTGAGATTTCTAAACAAATGGTTTTAAAATCCATTTTAAAAGTCTGTTATCTTACTCAGTGATCGTGACTCCTTCTCAATGACTGCGCAGATCGATAAGTACATTAAGCATACAGTACATATACAGTACGATTTCAGTTACATATTTCTTCAGCTTTAAATATAAAACTATCCAACCTTTTACAAAATATGTTACAGTCCCCTTTTTGCCATTCTATTTATGATCTTATGAAGCATTATATTTAGTGTATGACCCACCAGAAAAGTCCTCATGAAGTGCACTGATGTGAACCACTTATTTGGTACAAAGAAGATGAGTTTACTTGAAAAGTGCATGCATGCACAAAAAGGTTGTGCAAGACATTTGTGAAACAAATTGTGGACAACACAGTTGCCACATCCTTAAATAACTACAATTAAACTAGTGAGTAACATGTTCTAATATGATATGAATTATGGCCAACACTAGAAAATTAAGACGCAGCTTTTCTCAGAAAGTAATCACAATTAAATACTCTGCAAAGAAAAAGCAATAATCCTTCTATCTTGGTACCTTCAATCCAAAGCTCATTTATGGCCAAGAAAGAAATTAAATATAAACAAGGTTTCATAACACTGTTTGTAGTTATGAGGAATAACTTTGGATAATGTGGTTATAAACTCCCTTGGATCACATCTCATGCAATCATAGTGTGTGGTCAGAGAGAAATGTAGATGAAATAATGTAAGTGGGCAGAGAGTTAGTGTTGCCAGACTCCTGTGAGTGCGTGTGTGTTTGTGGAATGCATTAGTTTGATGTGTTAGTGACTGTGTGTGTGTGTGATACAGTGGTTTGAGTGTTTGACATGACAGGTGTGTGTGTGTGTGTGAGTGCATAGCATGAGGCTAAACTTTATGGTGCAAGCTCAAGTTCTGATTTAGTGAGTGACAGAGAGGATTGTGGGAAGGAGAAAGATAGAAGTAAAAAAAAAAGATGTGTGAGTGAAAGAGTGTGTGTGTGTGTGTGAGGGAGAAAGAGAGAGCGGAAAAGAAGAGACGGTTTGTTGATGATTTTTACTGCAGACATTAAAGCTCCATTATCATGATCATTATCTGCCTTATTGCACGCCCATGACACACACGCAAATGAGCACATCTGAAACGTTACAATCGTGCACAAACGTACATGTGTGCACAGGTTACCAGCGTGAGAATGACAACGAAGGCAGGATGTTTGTGTGTGTATGTGCACTGACCTCATGACTCGCATTGCAGGGCTTGAACCTCTTTGCAGAGGAATGCTAACGTTTTCGAAAGAAACCATAATTCAGCAGACAAAGATTAACAGAGAGACAGAGCAATGAACGACAAACGGGAAGAGGTGGAGAAAGAGAACAAATATATTATCTAACTGGAGTGCATTAGTCCATCTTTGAGCAGGTCAACTGTGTGCTACAGACACACATCTTTCAAGTACCTTGACTTCACACAGCTTTTCTTTTACAGATGATTGTGGGGCCAGAGGTGCGTTTCAATCAGAAAAAATCTCTGTCCACTTTATGGCTGTGCATTTCAAAAATGCTTTAGACTGCTTTAGATGAAATCTTGCTCTATGAATCATGTAGTCCAGGACCATGTTCTCCTTCGATCAGGGCTGCTTACAATAAGGCCCTCTGGCTTCCACAAAAATATATCAAGCGCGTCACAAACAACGTAGTTAGTTCTATAGTTGTTTTTATAATACTGCAGAGTATTTTTAAATTGAAGACAAGACAAAAAAAAATACTTTGATATTGCTATAAATTCATTCATTCATTCATCTTCTATACCGCTTAGTCCCCGCAGGGGTCACGGGAGTGCTGGAGCCTATCCCAGCCAGCTTACGGGCGAGAGGCGGGGTACACCCTGGACAGGTCTATTGCTATAAATGCTAAACTTTTTTAACTTTTCCAAATTTAGATAATTTAGAAATGTAGAAAGCTAGATCATAAATGAATCATAGATGTGACACACTTTCATCGTGCACTTGAATTCTTTTAATGCAATGTCTCAATGAAGTACAGTACTGTCAACATTGTGGTTCTTTGGTTTTATATTCCACAGTTAAGAAAGGTACAAGACATAATGATAAAACTTATTATTATTATTGATCCCAAGGGGAAACTATTTTGCCTCATTACAGCTGCTCTCGATTCAAAAGAAAAGGAAGCACAACCAGAACAGAACCACACCAACACAAAAATAAAACAATAAATAAAAAGAATTAAATTAAAAAAACATATCTCCACAGCAGACACTAATTTAAGCAGAAAGATGTAGGGGAAAGAGAGAGTGAGGGTCGGGACACACCTTAACTCTGAATGGCAAACACTGACTTAATATTCCTCAGCAATAGCACCAGTCAGGAGCAAACATACAATTGCCTGAGGTTTAAAAGGGCTCCAGACTCAACAGCAGCTTTGAGTGCTGCTATAGAAACACCATTATGAGCAAGAGAGAGGGGATAAAATGTAATGGGCCTATATAGAGTTTTATAATCCCAGTCTCTCCGCTTATGTCTATTTAAACCATTAGGTTCTAACAGGCATACACAGTATGTAGACTGCTTTATAAGTTGGCTGCCTGTACTGCACCAAGCCCAAATGCTCCTCTGCCATATGTGTGTGCTCTGTTGCAGTCCAGCACAGTTGCAGCCCAGGCAGCTCAGCTAACGACACAGGCTAACGAGCTGCAGTGGGAATACAGCTAGAGGGCTTGTACCTAAAACTGCTCCTGGAGGACTAAAAATACGGCACTCCTTTAGCACTAACAGCGGAAAAATACAAGGGAAAGTGTTTTGTGAGCAATTCAATTGTATCGCTTGGTAATTGGATTTTATTATGGTTATTTAATCAGGTAAACGGACTATAGGAACATATTCATATTTACAGGCTTTGCCTCTGGGGAGAGGATTAAACCCACCTTCAGGTTTTGTGGTTTTCTAGTGCCTTGCTCATGATCATATGAAGTAACTGGCAGATGTGCAACTCCCCACCCAACATTTTACTAAAGTCTGGGAACTTAAATGCATTCACTCAGTTCTGCAACAGTTACTTTAGCACCTATTAATGGGGGTTTATTGCACAGAGAACTGGTTGCTTGAGAGTGTAAGTGTGGCACCTCCAGTATAGTGAAGTACCTTCAGAGGAAACAGGGCTTATAAAGTATATAAAAAAGACTTAAATGTTTAATTGGCCCTGAAGGAGTAACAATACGAGGCTGAAGTTGCAGCACTAATGGCTGGAGAAATAAACAGCAGAAACAGACTCTAGCTTTGACTGTGTAAAGGTGTAACATCCTGGTAGACCAACCTGAAAAGTAATGGAAATAATTTTGATGTTAAGGTTTGATTTAATTGTTCAAATGGCTGAAGTGCTGGGAAAAAAGGAAATAGGGTTGGATTGGGTGACAAAGGGAAGCCCAAGGTTAAAGAAGGCATGTGCCAGTGGTTCACTGTGAGGTAAACACTGTGCTAAATCTGTGATCAAATCTTGGAACATAGCTGAATGAAAGAGGAGCACCTACTGCATGGTCACTTTGGAAAGCATTGACTTTATGTATATTTTATAATATTATAAATTTATTTAAAAATGGAAACTACGCAAATCCTATTAAAAAAGAAATCCCAACCTGAAATTTACAATGCCGTAAAATGCGCAAAACGCGAGGGGTCTGAAAACGTCCACCGATGTGACTGTAAAAACAGTACACTCAATATACAGTCTTCCTAGTCTCAGAAATTGTGTTATTTATATTATAAAAAAATATTTTTCAATATCCCATATATAAAATTGAAGGGGTGTATGTTGACATGTCCCTGGACAAGACCCAGCCACGAGGTTGCACAAGCCAGTGAACTCTGAGTGCTCCGAGTTCCGAGCCCAGTGCAAAAACTGGGTTGGGTTGTGTCAGGAAGGGCATCTGGTGTAAAACCTGAGCCAAATCGATGTGTGGACCATGTGCTGCTGTGGCAACCCAATATATCAAATTGAAAAATTTAAAACAATACTTTTTAATGATTACCATCTTATATTTTACTATTGTAAGATTTCTTCAAGTAAGTGCATCCTTAGTTACCACAACTAATACTCTTGCCAGTACATGAAATTTATTAGAAATTATCTGGCTGCTAATTGACGTTTCATAATATTTTTATGAAACTCCACAGAATAAGACACCTACTGCTTGTGTGTTTGCAAAGTCTCAACTATCACCACAACCTTAAAAATCTGGTTTTATGTGCAACTATGAAAATATGGTTACATAACGCAGTGTATGGATGGCGTTGGTACAATTTACATTGCCTCCAAATTAATTCTTTCATTAAAATTTGTTTGGTGTTTGTAAAAGTCAGAATGATTTTATGGATGTTGTGAAATAAAGTCCTCCACCACAGCCGTGTGGCAGTAAAAGAAACTGAACTCAGGGAAATGTCTGCAGCAGCAACACAGGAGTAATGCACAAAGCTGGAATTCTACAATGCTGCCATTGTCAAATGAGATTTAACAGCTTTAGATAGAGACAAGAAAAGTGTGAGAGCATAGAGCATGTTGCTCTGTTTGTTTTCCCCTGCGTGTTAATTTAACTTTGCTCTTCCTATTATCATCACGGCTTGTTTTGTCATTACAGACAACAGAGGAAGGACAGAAAAAAAGCGATATAAATGAAAGGCAGAGACTGAAGCAGGGCCTGAAAGAGTGACTGATGGAAAAACTGACGGAAAACTACAGGCACAGACAGAAACAAAGGAGGAAAGTAGGAAGAAAGAAAGATATGAGGATGGAAATCAAGAGGAGGGAAAGGACAAAGTGATAATGAGGGACAGATCAAGGATGAAAAAAATAAAAGAGAAAAAAGAAATGCATGTAAAAAAGGCAGACTGGTAAAGCCATTGAGGCTGGATTCAATAAATCTGCAAAATAATAGCAGTCCATAATGTCCAGTGGAGGCCAATGTGCGTGTGTGTGGCTGTGAAATAGGTGCTGAAGGTCGAACGGTTTCTTCTTTTGTCTGTGTTCCTGAATGTGTGTTTGGTGTGTGTGTGTCTAACGGCCATTGAGGACCTGTGCGCTGTATTTAGAGAGAAAACAATCATCCTCGGAGCAGGAAGCAGAGCAGCCTAATGAAAGCCTAAAGACCCCAGACAACAACCCAGCACAAATGAATGGGCCTGAATCTCAGTGCGTCACAGCCGCTGAACCACTCTACATCACCGTCTTCTCTTCGGGTCCCTTTGTCTTCCATCCAGTCCACTTCACTAACAGAGATGTCTGTCAAGTCTTTTAAGAGAAGATAAGAGTCAAAGCTAACTGATAAAATGATGCATCATTACCCTGTCAAAGCTGCATTAGTAGCGCCTAGCAACAAACAACTAATCATTAAATATAAAAATGTCTGGCTGTCAAACGACAGCCTGCTACTCTGACTCAAAAGTTTAATCTGAGAAAGGCAAAGTCACCAAAGACAGATACAACACTAGAAGACAGGAACAATAGTTTCACTGGAAAACGTTTACATATCCACACAGACTATCAAAATAACAATAATTACACTCTTCTATCATGAGGGATGTTTAAATTCCACACTCCTATCGGTACTATTGTAATACTGTATCGACAGTCTATATTATCAGCTGTGATGTTTAAGTTCCAGCTCCACCTCATCCTGTTTTTGTATCTCCTGTCAGTCAAAATCAACCCACTCAGTGACCTTGAAATCAAGAGGAGTCCTCGTTCACAGACGCACAGTGTAGCCTGCCAGTCTGTGAAGAGGGCATCAGTTTGCCCCCCTTTAGTATCAGGCTGCAGAGATGAAAAAGCAACGGCTGTGGGAATTTATAGCGTTAGTAAGGTATAGCAGAGCAGCATACTGGCGTTGTCCTTTTTTTTACACTGGAAGTTTGTATGAAGTCAGTGGATTTAACAGCTGCTGGGCCCTGGAAACCCGTGAAACCCTGTTGTATAACTCTAGAAATGCACAGCCAAAGAGAAAGTACATATCCCCCTCGTCCTCCCTGAGAAACCTTTTATTTGGAGATTACACTGTAAAAACAATGACATTTGAAGTCTGTAATTGTGTGGTATTTTCCTTCATTACAATGACTTGTAGAGTTGTAAATATGTGGACTCAGTTTTCACTGAGGTTTCTCCAGTTTGAGTTGGCCCAGAAACACTCACAGTCACTCACTAGGAGCGGTTTTAGTTTTTGCACATAGACAGTCATGGGCTGACAATTCATTCTGCATTCACAAGAACAGCAATATAATGTCACAATACGCCAATAACAGTTAATACTTTTTTTTTTACAACACTAAGCACATGCAAATATCCAGACTTATAGACTAAAATGGCCTACAAACGTTCACTCTATCGTACTTAAGCTTCCACAGCTTTTCCACACAACTGAACATGTACAGATACACAAACACATACATACAGATACGTGCACACACAGATACCTTCACACTTCAGGTCAGGGACAGATACAGAGGCCAGAGAGAGTGAGACTTCCTGTGTGTGTGTGGAAGACTGTGATGCCAGTTCTCTTTAGTGCTCATTAGAGACGTCATTGAGCTATAAAGGTTATTATTATGACTATGGCGCAGAAAACAGCTCTTTTAGTAAAACCTCACTATTGGACCCAGCATCACTTTTGTAGTTCAGCTGAGGTTAAACACAGACATGGAAACAAAGACAAGGACATGGAACAGACTACCAAAAAAATAATAAAAAAAAAACTTCAGCAAATCCATCTTTTAAAAACTGACCTTTTGCTAACAGTTCTTTTTTGCTGGGCTCCATGCTGCAACGATTTAGCTGAGACATTATGTACAGCAGACCAAATTTAACATTAGTCTTGTGTCATCAGTAAAGTTTATATATATACACATTTAAATGTGTATATATATAATGTGGGATGTTAAATATTTGAATTTTTTTTTAATATTTAAATTTGGCTGGATTCATAAGGCTTAAAAATTACTTAAAGTGCGACAACTTCTTTCCTATGGTTTTAGTTTGTGGAGCACATGTACATGAATGGTATTAAACATCCCTCTGTCTTCACTATACTAACATATTGCCATGAAGATCCGGTACCAAATCCTCTCGATGATCAGTTCAGTGATGTCTTCTGAGGGAGCAGGTGGAACATCGGATCGAATAGAAGCAGAGAGATATTTTAAGTTAGGAATGTCAGAGGGTCGTTTAACACTATTCACATACATGTACCGCTCAAATCAGAACAATAAAAACAACATGCATATTCAAAATCTGGTGAGTGATGTGGCCCTGTGATAATAATGCTATATATTATATATTATACAATATTTTAACAGATGCTTTTGTCCTGTTGCATTTGCTGTTGAGAAAGAACCACGAAATATCAGAAATAACTACAGTTTCATTTTTAAATCTCAAAAAGTAAACCTTTCTAATAAAGACACTTTAAGGCACACCATAGTTTTGCTGCAAAAACCAGCGTCAGTACGTTCTAAGATCAGTTACTATCGGAAATCTCCTTGAGCGTTTCTGCTCTAGGAGGTGCTCAGTTAATAAACCCTGAAGACTAAGTGGTTCTTACTCACCATCCTTTCCTCTAACATGTGAGCCAGGCTTCTTTGTTGGCTTCCTCACATAAAATGTTTCATCGGGTGAAACATTACAGGAGCACACTGTCAGGTACACGAGCCTCCAGTGGTCATTCATTACTGCTGCGCTCAAGCTAATGCATGTGCGGGTGTGGGATTTGTAGTTTTCCATACGTGTTTTTGTGTCTGTGTCTATGTGTGTTTTACATGCTATTTTAGTTTGATCCTAATGGCTTTACAGAGTGCCAGGCATTTTAACAGAGCCAGGGAGAGGCTTGTAAAACACACACGCACTCACCACAAGACAGAGAAGAGAAGCTGGCACACTGGAACATGGTGGTCTGGAGGGAGCCTGTGCAAGTGTGTGTGCCTTAAGAGGGTCAGCCAGGGTGACCGTCGCACATGACGAAGGAAAACGAGGAACACGGGCCTGAATGAAAGACTGGCAGTGTGTGTCTGCAATTGTGTGTAGGCAGGGTCGGGGTCTAAAGCAGACACATGGCGCCAAGTGGCACTGCGTTAGTATGGGTGGGTTTGGATGGAGAGGAGGAAGGAAAGGCAGAAAGATTCACACTGTGATGATGTTGTTAAGGGAAACAGTGAAAAAAAACAACTAATGAGTATTTTTAAATCTCACCAGATCTCACACCTTTACTGACATGGAGCACAGGAGGCAAAAAAAGGGAAAGAGAAGACGCCTTGCTTAGGGAAAAGAAAAAATAAAGCACTGAAGAAAGAAGAAGGTTAAAAGAGTCAAGGAAGAGATAGTGATGAGGAAGGTAACAGAGTGAACCAAGAGCTGAGGGAGTTTACACCCAAAAGTCAAAACCTCAGAATGAAAGAAGTTTCCTGTTGCTCAGCAAATACTGTAATTTTTCCTATTCAATTTAAGCCAAACAATAAAATTAGCATTCTGCAAAAGAACCCGTTTTAGTTTTATTGTTTAGTTTTAATTTTAGACTATATTCCTAATTTTCACTGAGTTCATTCACCCCCGTAAAAAAATCTGACGGGAAAACTTAATCACTACATAGTCGATACAGTAGTCTATCCCAGCTAACATGTTATCTTTTAAAAACACTTTCTATAGATCCCATGAGAACATTTTTGCTCTAGACAGCTGCCATTTAAGGGGCTACTAGTTCAGGCTTCATTGAACAACAGTGAAAAAAAAGGACAGTGTGAGGGATGTTGAAATAATCAGTACATACCTTTGGTACTTGAAATGAGCTGCTACAATAGTTTACGTGCCTGGCACCTGTACAATCAGCAAATTGGTGCTGTGAACTGTGAGCTAAGTTTTTGGGCTTCAATTGGATGTCCATAGAGTCTGTCCAGAGAGGTGATGAAATTTACATCATGGAAACCATAGCAGACGCACGGAAAGTACTTTTGCATATAACAAACCTATGATTTTGATGGATCAGTTTTTCAAACAACCCATTATCTTATTGGTATGTCGCCACAACAAACCCGAACCCACAACCCTGACATTAAGACTCTTGTGCTCTCATTCTGACTGAGGTAGCCAGGCTGTTATGGTACAGTACATGTGTTAGGTTACATATACCATGTTTTCCATCAAAATCAATGACTATCCTCACCAGAAACACAACAGCATTGGTTTTTGACTGTAAATGTTTAAGACATAAAACCTCTTGCTGACAACAAAGCTTTATAAGAATGTTTTCATTGCAGGAAATAATACAAAAATATGTAAGGATAAGAATTTATGTGTACTGCATGTATCCTGTATGCTAAGACGAAAGGTAACGGCAGACAAAAAGTTTTCTGATACACTATTTTACCAAGAATACATTCAAGTATCCTTGCAAGTTTATTTAAACGCATTAATAAAATTAATGTGCAGACAGCACAAAAAACAGCAACTCAAAACATTGAGGCACAGCAGGAAAGTGGTTATGGGTAATGTAACTTTGACTTGGCTGTGGCTACAATCAGAGTTTGGTTTAAATGTTGTTTTCAATATTTTTTTATAGATATAGGGTATGAATAAAATACTGCAGGCTACTCAGGCTGTCTAAAAGCATTCAATCTTGTTAGATAAGCTTTAACAGCTGCCCACATAATCAGTTTTAATTCAGAGTATGTTTTTCTTTTCAAAATGTGGAACCCCTGGCCACTGGACCGCAGAATAATGTCTGCATTTTTTGTGTGAAAACAGGGTGATGATGAAAAATAACAATATTAATTGTCTGTCTATGAAAGTCACCCAGATAATTTATCAGTTCCTTTAATGTACACAATGATTAAATGACAACTTAATTATCTATATTCAAAGTTTATTTAAAGTGACACGATACCGTATCTGAATCACTCATGCTAAACAGAGACATTTCCCAGAATTAAGACGCACAATAGGGCTTTCATGAGGACTGTAGGAAACTAGTCCTGCTGTACACTAACCACACACTCTGTCACATAGTCCTGTGAGTCTGAGTCTAGAGTTACAGCTTTTCAATGTATACCACATGTAGCGACCATGTATTCCCTGATATGTTTTCAATATGGGAAAAGAAAAGGACATAGAGAGGGACAGGCCAAAAATGTTTTAAATTTAATAATATACTGTTTATATTCAATATCTGAAAACACAACTGGTTACCATGACAATGCAGCTAAATCGAGGAAGCAGGTTAGCCAACGTTTCGTCAACTTTCCCTAAGCCTCACCTTCTTTCTCTATCCTCATTTCCCTTTTCTTTGCCGTACTCCCTCCCTCAGATGACAACTCTTTCGGCAGTAAAATAAAATAAATACACTTCTCTCTCCTCCCAGCTCTGTATATGAACCAACAGTCCTCCTGCTGCCAAAAGTTTGAAGCTGAGTTTAGTCCCTGTAAAAGAAAACGTCTGAAATGGTATTTGTTCCGCAGCCAGGCGCTTGTCGTCAGGTGACCCGCTGGAGTAAATCTTTTCAATAATGTCAAAGGCTACGCCAAAAACCTGCCAGGCTGACCAGTGTGTGCCCTACTCATTGACACACACCCACGCAGTTATGGAGTAACACGCACAGAGCTGGAACAAACTCACACATATCACCACATGCAAAATATGCACTAGCAAGCACAGTGCTCAATGGCTAGTTTTAGAAATTGATAAACGAGGAGTGACAAAATGTCCTCACTTTTTTCCACATTTATAAAAAACACTACATTCGCTCTCTCTCCGTCTTGTTGACACACACGCATACTGGGAACTGTCAAATGTCTTCCCTTTGCATGATTTTTTTCCCCATCTTTCAGAAGTATACACACATTAGTCTTACTACAATATAAAGTTGTGACGACACTTGCTGACACAATACTCAACCTACGCTTACCCTAAAGGCCAATTCGGGCTTGTCTATTAATGCTTCTGTGATGTAAATTTAATGGCTGTTCATTCAAACATAATAGTTGCAATCATGCTTTGTGGTGTGAATGTGAGGAATGTGTTTGTGTGTGCGCCCTCAACAGAAGCACGTGTGCATCTGTTGTGTGAGCATGTATCCGTCAGAGGACAAGCAGTAACCATGAATTAGCCTTATCATACCTTTACCATAATCTAATCAGAAAATCTAATTCTAATGAGCTTAAAACTACAACCTAACTCCTTAAGCAACGAGGAGCTAAAATGTCCTCACAGCAACAGTTTCACAGTAAAATTTGTTCACACAACCACAGAAAGATGTAGACAAATACACACAAATGGCCCTACCTGTTCCTGCGTCATGCTGTGCAGCTGCGTATGCCAGGAGGCGGAGTCAGAGCGGTGATAAGACGGGGGCGGGGCAAAGTCCTGCAATATGATTGGGTCTCGCTCCTGACACAGTGAGGTCAGGTGGCTGATGTACAGCTTCAGTTTACTGCGATTCTGATGGAGATCCAGGAGAGGAGAGAGAATCTGCAGGCAGAAGGGATGGATAGAAAATATGACAGATTTTTATTTTATTGTACACACAATTTTAAATGAAATAAGATCCGTACCACGTTTAAAGGATTTTGCAGTAACACGGCACACAAACAACACAAACAGTTGGGCATGCCAAGAATGAGAGAATGAGACAGACTGAGAGAGTGAATGTTGTTATTTACAGACTGAATGTAGATAAACAAAAAAGACTGATCTGTGAATTGTATTTAATTATGTTAAAACTTTCAATCATGTGCCTTCTTCAGGCATAAATGTAATAAATAAAAGTTCACGTGTAAACAATCTGACATTTTTCTTTGTTATTACTTTGGTGTAAAATATTAAGTACACACCTATGCACCCTTGCATACCCATACTTTTTCAGTCTGAGATTTAAACAACATAAACCATAACTGCAATGCACCATTTATAGAAATTACACAACCGATCCACACTGCAGTGTATAGGCAACTCTGATGAAAACAAAAAAAAAAGAGATGTTTTGAAAAAATCTCAACAAAACCAACATTTGTGTCTCAGTGGCCATGACAAATGTGTGTCTGAGTAAGTGTTGGAGTGAGGGTGAGACAAGCTAAAGAGATTCTGGGGATACAAGACAAGACCCCCCAAGAGACACACTCACAACACCCACAGATAAGACATACAGACACACAGTATTCTCCTCAGGGAAATGCAAGTTAAGTGCTGAGGAATCATGCTAAGAGGGCTGTTAGTGTGTGTGTGTGTGTTGATAAAGTATATTTAATTCCACTGGTGTCTCTCCACATCCTCCATGCTCATCGTCACTCAGCACGCACATGCTCATGAGTTTCGACGGGAGGATCCTTTCACTCATCACACTAACATCATTCTCTCTCTATCTGCTCTCCACCACAGCTCTTTAAGCTGCTTATCTCTTCGCCATTTAGATACAAGAATTACAAACATTCATGTGATGCTGTGTGAGTTTTATTCATGATGCATTTCTGTCCACATATATAGTTCTTTTATTGACTCTCTAGTGGAGACTGTCAGGGTCCATATAAATGATGTTATAGGACACACAGCTGTCTGATAAGGTATATATAAGGACACTTAAGAACCATTTAACCAGTTCAGGTATAAAGGCTAAATAGCCTTCAACAATAGTGATACTGATATTAGTTGAAAAACAGCAATAAATGTTGTATCTTTGGCTCACTGGCTATTTAGTGTGGATGAAATAATTTTATCAATCCAATTATTGCACAAATATATTAAATAAAGGATTTTTCATTGGCTTTATTTGCACCTTGTTCTTTTTTAACTAGTAAGATTCATTGAGTTGTGTGCTTTCTGAATTTACAGCACTAAATAAAGCGACTCTGATGCTGACTCACTACTTGCCTGTTGTGTTTATTATGACTCTTAACCAAAAACAGGAAATGTACCTGTACCCAGACTCAGAGCTTTAGTATATTTTCCTAATCTGGACAAAATAGTGAAAAATAAGCTGCAGAGTTTTTGAACTAATAATACCAGAATAAAACACAACATATACAAATTTACTTATATAGTATGTCCACCATTC
>OMLM01008321.1:0-26556 GCA_900302695.1 Helostoma temminkii
ACATGCAACACAATCGACTGCGCAACATCTGATACATGTGTATTCTTGCTACAGGACATTAGTATCACTGCTTGACTATTACAAAGATACAATGTTTGAGTAAGGTTTCTAGACATCTGTGTGCGGCCTGACAAATCCCTGCTAAGGTTAGCTCCTGATAATGTAGCTCCTGATAAAGTTAGCTACTGATAAAGTTAGCTACTGATAAAGTTAGCTACTGATAAGGTTAGCTACTGATAAAGTTAGCTCCTGATAAGGTTAGCTCCTGATAAGGTTAGCTCCTGATAAAGTTAGCTCCTGATAAAGTTAGCTCCTGATAAGGTTAGCTCCTGATAAAGTTAGCTCCTGATAAGGTTAGCTACTGATAAAGTTAGCTACTGATAAGGTTAGCTACTGATAAAGTTAGCTACTCTGCTAACCCCTTAATATATCATGAAAACACACAAAAACACGACCAGCACGTCTAACGTGCTTCTACC
Organism: Helostoma temminkii; assembly: GCA_900302695.1. Taxonomy (NCBI): domain Eukaryota; kingdom Metazoa; phylum Chordata; class Actinopteri; order Anabantiformes; family Helostomatidae; genus Helostoma; species Helostoma temminkii. The sequence goes on from OMLM01008321.1 coordinate 480, forward strand.
AGTGCTAAAGCAAAGTGGAATATGAGAATATAATATTTTGCAGTACCTGTGGATCAGTGAAGAGGGGATGGAGAATGAGCGAGTGCTTGTTTATTACTGAGCAGCACCTGCGCTGGGCCTGTAGTTACAGTTCCCCTAATGGATCCACATAAGCACAACAGCACCATCTACTGTCTTGGAAGTGCTATAACACCAACATATGTGATCAGTCAAAAAGTTGTCAGGTTACAATTATCAAAAAATAGAGGGGTGTCTTGTTTATGATAAAACTATGCCTGTAGCTATTTCCAACCTACTCCAGGAATGAGGAGGAGCTCAGTGTGTCAAGGGAGGTCCCCAGATGTTTGGACTTCATGTTGATTACATTGTTATGGACTGAGTCTAATTCTCTTCAGGTCCAGTTCAGTTCACGTCCAGTTATTCTCTGGTTTACCTCGGATCGGTCCGTTTGCTTTTCGAAAAAGAATCAGGCCTTAGAGTTTTTGCAGATCTCAGGGTAATGAAAGTGAGGAGATTGTTCTTAGCTCTCCCACACCTGGTACAGGACAGAAATAGACAGTGTGGCGACAACTACACTGAGTGCATGTGACAGCTGTATTCAAACACACACACTAGTGTGTGTGTGTAACAGTGTTGTATACTGCGGTGAGGCTGTGTACTGTACGTAGGCCACTGTAGCTCTGCTTGGATCATTGTCTCTGGTCGTGGATGTGGTGAAGAGCAAGCAGCTTGTAGTTAAATCAGATTTTGTGTTTGAATGATCTTATCTCTGTGCAAACTGGTAGAAAAGCCTCTACACCTGATTTGTGTTAGGAAATTGTTTTGCATACATAATGAGTCCTGTTGCATGAAAATGATATTTAAGAATAATGTTAACCCATTTACATTTTCTCCACCAACAGGCAGAAAGGAACAGTCTTATTCTATATATGGGAAGGTGATTTAACAAAAATAACTTCTGTGGCACCAGAAGTCAAAGTGAAGCATTAGTATGCTCCAGACGACGCTGGAGACCTTTGTGGTTTTCATGCAGACGTCCCATTAGAGCGAAACATGCAGCAGAGCGACACAGCTCTCGCTGGAGCTAAATGACTCGAGTCCAGCAGAAGCTCTTCACTGTCAGTGGAGATGAAAGGAAAGTCGTAATATCGCTTCACAACGTGAGGCACAAAAGCGTCTGTACGGTGTGTTTCTGCAGCTCCGAGGCTGAATTACAGGTTTCAGACAAATTAGATAAACAGAATTTTGATTGTGTTTGTCTCGGACAACTTTTCCTTGACGCACAATATTAATTCATCATTTTTAACTCTGGTGTAATCAACTGTGCCAGATACAGTATCTGAGTTTATGTCTTTTTTCTTCTATCAATAGTCCCCTAAAACAGCTCTAATATTAAATTGCTGTTGCTTCTTTGGCTCGCTGTGTGAGTGCTGGGCTAAACTCTGACAAATGAACAGTGTAGAGTGTGAACATAAGGCCTGTCGACAGCCCCCAGGGCCTTGTTCGCTCCATCACCACAGCAGATTTTAATCATCAGCAGCTGTAAAGGTTGTGCTTTCCATGCTCAATGTGTTTGACAGCGTTTTGAATAATTACGTCTCCCAGATCGCTGCAGCCGCGGGAATAATGAGCTGATAAATCATAAAGCAGCTATTTTACGCAGTCTCATTTCTGGGTAATTTTCTGACCTGGCTTATTTTGATGTGGGTGAGGTCTAAATGTTCGGCTTGGCAGCATTTTAACACAGTGCAAGTTTCTAAGCAGTGACAAAAATTAGTTTGGGTGCAGAAACTAATGCTTGGACATTAATGATGGGTGAAAACTTTTCTAAAACATAGCTGCTGAGTGGTCTACAGCATGTCCTCTTGTATCTGCTGCTTGTTTAGGATCAGGTTGCAATGTCAGAGGCTCAGCAAGGTGGTCCAGACGTCCCTCCTGAGTCTGAGGTTCGATAGTTGGTCGGGGCCTCTTTTACCCTGGCACAAGGTTTCCCAGGGAAGCTGAGCAGCGTGATGCTGCAATTAAAAATGGGGATTACCACCTCAAACCCTGTGCCCAGGGTGCATCAGTCAGCACAGTTCAACAGAGTCTTCAGCATCTCAAAGCAAATCTCATCCACACCTGGTGCCTTTCCTCCGAGGTGCTCCTTGGCCTCTTCCAACAATATGGGTGAAGTCTTCCGACTTTCCGTTTCACTACAGGTTTGGGTTTTCCCAGGTCTGTCCAGCCATTCTGAAAACTTTAACATGTTTCTGAGTATGAGTATCTAACCTAAACCGTTGTGTCTGAATAAAATATCTAATTTCTACAATAATTTTATCAGGAGTTTGAATCCATCCATTTTCTGAACCTCTTAGGGTCATGGGTGTGCTGGAGCCTATCCCAGCTGGGCCAGAGGCAGGGTACACCCCAGACAAGTCGCCAGCCCATCACAGGACCACATATAGACAAAAACAACCATTCACACTCTCACCTACAAGTTAACCTGACTGCATGTCTTTGGACTGTGGGAGGAAGCCAGAGTGCCCAGAGAGAAGAGTAGAACATGACAACTCCACACAGAAAGACCCTGGGTGACCCCAGGAATCAAACCCAAGACCCTCTAGCTGCAAGGCGACAGTGCTAAGCACTGCTCCACTGCCCCACCCAGAATTTGAATCTTGAGTATAAATTAATTGTTCCGTATTTTACTGATATTTAATAGTCACAATATTCAGCAGACAAAATGAAATAATTTCATGCATTTTTTTTTGCACTATTTGATGCATCAACTAACATTCGTAGCTTTAGGTAGCATTTAGCATGAGATGACGGTTTGACAGATGTTTTGTGAGCAGACAGCACCTGGAACTGATTCAAAATAAAAAAGTAAACAAATTAGGATGTCGCAGATTATATCTCAAGTGTTTCTACAGTCTTTTCCAGATTTCCCACTGTTCTTTGTTTCTAATTAAAGACAAGTGTCTTTCTGACAATGTCAATAATCAAATTAACGACAGGTAATTGTCACTAAAAGCCACGTCTCTGTTCTCCAGCTCGTTTGAAAGCTTTTGAATGTGGTTCTGAAGCAGCTCTCACTCGCCTCTGCCTGCTCTGTAATTCAGTAATTATGTTGAGAGATCACAGGACTGCTTCATTATAAATACTCCACATTGGACCACAGACGTGGAAAAGCACTGTGGAGCAGTTTGAAATGAAAATTTCTGCTCCACATCTATTTTAAAACGACCTCACTGTGCATGTCTCTGAATAATGTCTCATCTTTAAGGTGAGTTTCTCTTGTTCTTGTGTTCTTTTTTAAAAACTGATCTTAATTTGCTCTGGAAAAGCACAAAACACACTGCAGATTATTTTATTTAGTATAATTACAGCACAGAAATGGATTCATCTGCTTATTTTACTTTTACTAACTGAGCTCTGAAGAACTGTATTTGATGCCAACATTAAACATGAGATTTGCAGAAACTGAATGTCAATGAATCTCCCCATGTGCTGATGAATTGGTTCATACTATTTCCAGGTAATGAACCAACAAAACTGCTGATGCTTGTATCAGCATGAATCATGGTCTGACGAAGGTTCACGCTGACAGTTCATTAGCAGAACATTTGAATTCTCCTCAACAGTGATGGATCATTTGCTCTGTTGCCAGTGGAGCTGTACCTTCCCCCTCAATTTGTTTTCTGAAACAAAACACACAGGATTGAATTTTGACTCAGCTCTGACCAACTGTATTAACACAGACTGTAAGTGTTAATTGCATTTACATGATAGTCCTGGTTAAAGAAGTGACTAACTTATTAGCTTTATGATGTCAAAATCATCTATAGTGCAAACCTTGGGTTTTAAATAGTTATAATAAATAAACCTAAACCTCCATGAATCAGCAGTTTCTTTTACTGTAGTAACATGTAATGAAACTGGCTCTTGTGGTCACTTCAGTTGGCAACACACAAACTTTGCAGCTTCTTCTAGATCCTAGTTTTATGACATATTGTCTGTTTCATCAACTCTTTTGAAAACGTAACTAAAATAAAAAAGAAAACTCCTTTGCACTGTGTCACTTTGTGTGAAACTTTAACTCTTCTTCTTCTTATAGCACTTTACCTTCAGTGTTTGCTCCCAGATTAAATTTTTAGCTGCTTTTGTTCCTCATGTGTAAGTGGCTTTGGATAATTTAAATGCAGCAGTTAAAGAACAAATACATTTCCTCCAGCATGTGGCAAAACCAAAACTGGAGCAAGAAGAGAGGAAATATTTGACTGAACATATGAACCCTGAGTCCAAATGAATGTTGTTATGTCTGCTGGATGTGTAACTAGGCAGCTGTTTGCACATGTTATGAATTCTGACTGCCTCCTGAGGCAACATACTGAATACAGCTTTACACATCGAAACATAAAACTACAGACTTACATTTGCTTTCTTTTCTAATGCTCAAAGTTTCCTCTGTACACATGGATTCATCTGCCGCTGTGCCTTTAAGTCAGTTTCTTTAAAGTCCACGTTAATGATAGCTGATGAAGTCTCTCTCCTTCAAGATGATGGTCCCAGTGACATCTGAGAGCCCAGGGCGAACCATGAATTACCCTCTGATCAGAAATAAAAAGCATGAATATTAATGTAATTGCTTAATGTTTAACCTCTTCACTGTAGCTCATCGGTTGTATGAAGCATGTATTTCATTTTCTGCAGCTCCAGAGCAATGAAAAGTGGAGAGAGAGATCAGCGAGGAGCATGGATGTAATTGGGTGATTTACTCTGCTCCCCAGGGACTCAGCCCATGAATTGATGAAATGGCAAAGGCAGTGAAACACTGTACAGAGCATCTTCAGGGAGTCATCAATCATGAGCCAGGAGGCATGAAGCATCTCCAGCACTGAGAAAGGGAGAGGAGACGGAGAAGTGCGAGTGGGCTTTAATGGATTATTCTAGTTTATTTCAACTTGTATTTTTATTTTAGGTAAATTAAAACTAAATCTAGAGACTCAGGAGGCTGAAGACTGCCACCATGTTCTGGTTCCACTTGGTCAGTAGCAGAGGCTTCAGCTGGATAACAAAATGAGGAAAAACTCCAAGGTGTCGCTCTAAACTTCAGAGACAAGGTTCAAATCCAGAAAAATGAAATAGTTCCAGTTGTATATCAAGCAGACAATTCAGGACCACAGCTCCCAGTGATTCCAGTTCAAACAGTACAAGTGGTGGTAGAAGGCCACCATGTGTGTTTCACTTCACACCGGCTCTGAATAGACTCATTGAGTTTCTAATGTACAGACGTCGGTACCCTTCTGTTAAGGACAGATAAACTGACAATGGTCACTGAAATAATGTGAAACTGACAAAAGTAATAATAAATAAAAATATACTGAAAATGAACTAATGAAAATCAGACATTGATTTTATTGTGGATCAACAGAAGCATTTTTAAAAACAAACTAATGAAACTGGCCTGGACAAACATGATGGTTCCCTTAACTTATTATTTTGTTGCACAGTGTTTTAAATCAATCACTGCAATCAGGTGATTTCTCTAACTCTCCTGTCCACAGGTATCATGGTCCACTCCTTATGAGCAAATTGCTCCAGGTGTCTCAGGTGTAAAGGATGTCTTCTCCAGACTGCATGTTTCAGCACTTTAACAGATGTTCAGTAGGATTTAGATCAGGGCTCAAAGTGACCACTTCAGAATAGTCCAGTGTTTTGTTCTCAGCCATTCTTGGTGTTTTTTCTGTGTTTTGGATTTTCCTGTTGGACCATGACCTGCGACTGAGAACAAGCTTTCTGACACTGGGCAGCACATTTCTCTCCAGAATACCTTCATAGTCTTGAGATTTCATTGTACCCTGCACAGATTTAAGACACCCTGATGCAGCAAAGCAGCTCCAGAACATAACTGACCCTCCTCAGTAGGGACAGTGTTCTTTTTTTGCTATTCTTTATTTTGGTGTCTGTAACATAGAGCTGACGTGACCTGCCAAAAGGTTCCAGTTTTGTCTCATCTGTCTGAAGGACATTCTCCCAGAAGCTCTGTGGCTTGTCACTACGCATTTTGACATTTTTTATGATTTGCTTTTAACAGTGGAGTCCTCCTCAGTCGTCTTTCATTCAGTCCAGGGAGGTAGGCCCTCTAAATATTCAGACTGACTAATTACAAGTTTGAAGAGACCTGTGATGCTAATAACAGGACACACTTTAGTTTAACGTGCCCCTATGGTCAAAATCTTCTAGTTGTACCATCATTTTTGTCCAGTCCAGTTTCATTAGTTCATTTTTTTTAATCTTCTCTCACAATTCAAAAGCAGTGTCTTATTTTCATTATTTAATTTTCTGTATATTTTTATTTATTATTACTTTTGTCAGTTTTAGTCTGTGAAGGTTCTCAGTCGTCCAGGTTACAGTTATCCAAAGGTTCTGTTCACAACTGGATTAGTTTTTTGCTCTGAAGATGTTTCACCCTCACTCATGATGATTCATGTTACTTCAGTGACCATTGTGAGTTTTTATTTCTTTAACAGAAAGGTACCAACAATTTTGTCCACGTCTGTATGTCTCAGCAGATTCCTCTCTCAAACCACTTGTCTTCTCTGTCCAAAATGTGAGCGTCATTCGTCCTTTAGATGAAGGTACACAGTTCATTCTGCTCCTTCTGTGCTGGGCCATCCTCCTGTGTAGGGGCTGTTCAGTCTCTCCAGTTTACTCTGAGTACTGTTCACTGCATTGGACTGCGAACACCATTTTATTTTATTACTAGAGGTGGAGCTATCACATCTACTCACACCCTCCCCTTCTGTTGTTCACCTAACAGACCTATACATGGCAAGTGTGAAAATCATGTGTGAAAGTCATGTGTTTTGTTGTTCCCCAGTCTCCTTCTGGTGAAGGCATAAGTACATAGTGGCCATGTCATGTTCACTGCAGCTGATAGATCTTGTGAAAAGTTAAGTTGTATGTGTTGATCGTCAAAGATAACTCAGAGATTCCTCACACTAGGCCAGCAGTGCTCTGCTCCATGCTGCACCAGACCAATCCACTCATTATTCAATCAGACTCATATTTAAAAAAATGGGAAATAATCTTTACATAGCTTAAACTGTAGGCTTACATCCAAAAGGAATAAGGATCAGTGACTTCTGACAGTGGACTCTGGGTCAGGCTTGGGCTTGCTGCAGACTGAGTGGTACCGGAGTGAAACCGAAGCAGGGCATAGGGCAACCTCTGGCAAGTGCTGTGTAACAGTATGATTAGATATCATATGTCTGAGGTTGGCCGCCACTGTGGTGCAGTGCCTGGGTTTGATTCCTGGGGTTGGCCAGGGTCTTTCTGTGTGGAATTTGCATGTTCTCCTCGTGTTTGCGTGGGTTCTCTCCAGGTTAATCTGAAACTCTAAACTGCCCGTAGGTGAGAGTGTGAATGGTTGTTTGTCTATATGTGGCCCTGCGATAGACTGGACCCCGCCTCTCGCCCGTATGACAGCTGGGATAGGCTCCAGCACACCCATGACCCCTACGGGGACTAAGCGGTCCAGAAAATGGATGGATGGTCAGTGATGTTAGTTAAGATGGCTGCCTTCCTCCGTATTGGTAAAGAAATTGCTTAGTTGTTAACTTTTACTATTTTTCATTTATGCATAATAGTTTGACACATTTCACATTTGTGAAGTGTATCTCATCTTCCACTCTGAGACTCTGTCTGACATAAACAGTTAGTGAAGCAGACTCATCCAGGATAAACCACCATCGAGCTGAAGCTTTCTTATTCTTTGTTTTTGCATGATCCTCTGATTCCTGACATCTGAGGCTGAGACTGCCTCTCAACGTGAAAAAGCAAAGTGAGGTGTGCAGCGTCTTTCGCTCCTGGCTCTGCCTGGGTGGTGGGTTAATTATCATGACAGTTTTTCAGAAGGAGCGCCCACAGCCTGTTTGAGTGACAGTGTCAGGAACTAGTATGACAAGGAGGGAACGGGAGCAGCTAATTATTTCATGACTGCTTGACACTCGGAGGACTTCTTCCCTCTCACTACTCTTTGTTTTCCTCTCACTCCTGCAGTCACAGTATTGTTGATGTGTTGGGAATGTGAGGGCATCTGAGGTTAGAGAGTAAAGAGTGAGGTGTGCCTCTGCTGAGCGCCTCCTCTGTAAAGATTTTGTTACCTCTGTGCTTTTCCAGGAGGGAAAGATAAGCAATAAGCTTTTCCCATGAAGGTGAGTTCTGATTTACTTTCATCTCAGTGGCCTCTTGTCAGATTTGCCATCTCTGGACTGTCAGAGCTGTATTTCAGGTAGGACGTTATTTTGTGTGTGTTGCTAGTGGCTCACTGCTCCAGCATAATGAGCCATCTGGGCCTGGTGATGTACTTTGGCACCAAAGTCACACGCGTCCTTGCAGGGGATGACACCAGCCCGCATGGCCTCAAACCCAATAAAGTGCATGCTGGGTGATGCCAGGTTAATAATGCTGCTCCTGCAACGCGGCTACACGTTTCCTCTATGCAGTGCAGGTTTGGTTTTTCCAGTGATGAACAGTGAGTTGTTCGTTTCCTGACTTGTTCACCAAGGAAGGCAGTGTCACTGACAGAGTATGATTTTTTTTCTAGCTGTGATAAATATATCATACACTGCTTCCTAAATGAGCCCAGAAATAGTGTTTATATAAAACTTTACAACAGAGAAAGTAACAGCTACTTAATGACAACAACACTGTTGGTTTCCCTCTCGGGAACAACTTCCACATTTTGTGACTACAGCATTAATAAAGAAACATGGTGGTTTGGTTTTTAAATCAGTGATGATGTGAACTCTAATGTGACATTGATGTGTTTTATATGTCTGGGTGAGTGGTTAGTAATAAGTGCACTGCTTCACTCATTTATTAAACATCCTGTTTCCTCCGGCCTGTGATTACATTGGTACTGCGACATAATTTGTTTTGCAGTAACGTAACGTAACGTAACGTAACGTAACGTAGCGTAACGTAACAGCTGTCACTGCAGATATAGAGCTGCGAACTGTGAAGCCACAGAGGTTAAATGTGTATATTTTTTCTAACCTGCATATTTACTCCAGATAAACAGAAAATATTTAACTTTGAGATTTGTGTTAATTTATGGAGACTCGCTGAAACCCCCACACATTTCAGATAATTGCCCTTAACATTGATTTCAGAACTTATATACATAATGTGATGTTTTCACCTCTGGAATAACTGTCTGTTTGGAAGTAGAGGCAGTGACTCATCTCCAGAGTTTTATCTTTTGTTTTGCCTTCCTGTGTGTTCCATTACCGCCTACATAGTTTTGTTTTTATTCAGGCATAAAAACACAGTGCACACACTTTGTGTTAATGCTCGAGCTCTAACTGCTCCATTTAAAGACATAAATCTGTTCAGGTTCTGCAGACTCTTTCACATCAGGTCACTTTTCTTCCCTTCCTGTTTTTGACTCTCTGTATCCATAAAACTCCATCACGCTCTTTTTGCATGTTCATTTAATGGAGTAGCGTATTACACACTGGTTCATTTATGCAAATAACCACCAGTGTCGTGGTTTTAATGCGATAATTTGCATGATAATCACTAGAAGTTGTTCTAAGCTTATAGCTGGTGGGCGGTTCGCTGAAACTCATTAGCTACTGGAATAGATTCAGTTTTTCATACAGACTCTTTCCTGCTGTTATATATGTAGATGTTTGCTGCTGGCTGTAGCAGCAGGTTTATGGACTCTGGTCTGGTTTCACATTCACTGTTTATGACAGTGTGCAGCAAGAGGAAATAAATAAAAAGGCAGAATATGTGTCAAATTAGTAAGTGTCTTGTAAGTGTATCATCTTCTGCATATTAGTTCACTAAAGGCCAGTCCGTGCTCTCTGCTTGCCGTCACTGGGAATATGTACACACACACCCTCCACACGTGCACATAGAAAACATGAGGACAACTCAGGACAGTCATCAAACATTCGCAGGTGTCGCATTATAAGTGCAAGTGCTGTCAGTCACCAGAGTCAAGAAATAGACTGCAGGTCATAAAGTGAAGTCACAGCTAAAGCTGAAAGCAGATTCCAGCCCACCCTCCCGGACCCCCAGCAGAGACATTTTCACAAAGTCACATAATTGCAGGATGTCTGGGCTGGTGGGAGCTGCTTCGACTGGACTCCCGGGCTCCAAATCTCTCTGATTACAAGATAATAACCACAACTGACTTCAAAGCTTCACATCTAGTAGCAGCAGCTCCTCATGTGTCCTTGGCGGCAGAGCAGGCCTTGACGGATCTGTGTTTGTATGAGTGAGCCACATGGATAATGCAACAGATTCTTCCTCAGGCTCTTTTGTGTCTAAAAGCGGCTGCTGAACCAGTAAATCAACATGCGACAGGAGTTACGATCACTGGAATATGAATAAGGTTTTAAGGTTTTTTTCTTCTTCTGTGACACATTTTATTGAAACAACTTGATGCCATGGCTCAGCTTCTGTGACTTAAATGTGTAATCTGTCAGTGTTGCATAGTTTTTGTTTGTAGAATAAATTATTTTATGTACAGATACATGTCATAGTCATTTGCTTCTCTCTCCACACATCGAGCTGTTTTTTTGTTTTCAGTGTAAAACCTTTGTCTTTGCTACAGTGTCTTTACCGTGACAACTGATCACTGAACTCAACTATTTCATTTGCAGTGTTGCTCTACCAACCTGCCCAGTGGTTTGATTGTTTCTTTTTCTTGTTCTACTTTCCACCCACTCAAACCAGTCGAGGCAGATGGCCTCCCATCCTGAGCCTGGTTCTGCTCGAGGTTTCATCTCTTCTCCACTGTCGCCTAAGATGCTTGTGTTGTTGTCTGTTATCTGCACATAGAGGACAGTGCTACTACAGGGTTTCAGTGTCTTATCCAAGGACACCTCAGCATGCAGCCAGGAGGAAACAGGAATCAAATCAAACTACTAACCCTGAGGTATTCTATGTTTTGGTTCAAAGTAAAACATCTGAAAATAGTTATTGCCTTCTTAATGTCATTGTCAGTGTTTGCTTAGGCCTATAACTGTATGACTTTTGTACAACTGAGACTGTCCGTATTATCCAGGTTTGTCTCAGTATCTCTCTATCCAAAAGTATTATATCAATTTTACACGCTTTTCCACTTGAGCAAAGAAAATGATGCAGATCTGTAGTTGTCACTTAGTTCTGAACATAAACAGCAGTAATTGTCTACATGTCACAGCATGTCTAAAACTCGATTCATCAAAAAGCATCACCTTGAGGTTCGACCTTGAGTTAATCCTCATATAAAGCAGACACACAGTAGATGGTATCTGCCGCGTAAACCTCGCACTGTCCATCTCACTGTGAGATGATCTGTGTGTGTTCATGAAACCTGATGAAGCTGCTGCTCGGAAGAGTGTGATGGAATGAGAAGAGGCAGCGAGGAGATTGGTTTGTCCGATGCTGCCACGGTGATGGATGCATGGGAAACCCCGAACCCTCACCACCACCTACACACAAACACACAACCTGCAGCCCATCGCATCTGTTACAACCGTAAAACACAATGAGGTTTCAAACTACATCACAACCTCATCTTATCTTGTTTGTTGGACGTGTGTGTGATGAGAAAGTGATTTTCTTTTCTGCTGCTTTCATTTTTGTGAGTGTAGAAATACTGCAGTAATCACTGAACACTGAACACAATCCTAGAGGGACCGATGTCCCAAAACAAGTCAGGGGAAGCTGATGGTCTGGACCCACAAAGGACGAATTTCGGGTTGCTGTTTTCTGTGTATAAACATAATAAAAATCATCAGTTTGTAGCTAGTCTTGGTTTTAAAATCCTCCTATTATGCAAAATTTCCTTTTTTGTCAATTTATGTGGCTCTTGGGTCTTTGTAGACATACACCAAGTAGATTAGCAGTGGACACCATGCCTTACAACATTTTTTTGTCCGGTAGAATCCAGCCCCAGAATGGTCCAGTCCGTAATTTTCCCCTCGCCCACATATGAAGGGGTAGAGTCGTAGCTGGCTCTGGCCAATCTCAGTCCACCACAGCCTCTGCTGAAGACCTGCAGCCAGAACTACTTGTTGTTGAGTGTTTAAAATAGCAGAAAACAGAGGAAGCAGCACGCAGTGGACTGTGCTGTTTAATGTATGGATGAAGACAGAAGACTAATACCTGTCCCCTCAGGATCTGAGGAACTGGTGGATTTATTTTGTTTTTTCTGGATGACTCCTCACAGAGGCAGGCACCCACAGCTGTTGCTTTACTATACCAGCGAGGACCTGCTGGCTGAGATGGGCTCTGTAAGCTCAAAGATGGACTGATTCTGACTGTCGGTTACCTAAACGTGGCTCTAATTCAAAGTTTGCTACCATTATAAAATTTTCTCTTACTAGGTTAGTGGGAACCTGTGTGTGTGCGCAAACATCTGAGTGACGATCAGTGCGTGAAAGCAGAGGGGGCCACTAACTTTCACACGTCTGCACAGTGAAATGAACAGAAAGAAATTTGGTTGACTCCAACACTTGATAAATACTTTAGCAAGGAGCAGTTTACAGCAATCTCAGTATTAATGGTTGTGTGCTCAGTGAATCCTTATGCTGCACACACAACATCAGAAACATTTCATAAAAGTATTATAAAAAAAGCTCTGTGTTTACTCAACTATTCTTTCCTCTTCTGCTGTGCATCATTAAAACTGATCCGCTGACAAAAGGCTCTTAAAGTATCCACCTCTTACTGTGTTTCCCCAAACAATAGATCCTGGTGTTGAATAAAGCATTTCAGTGATTTCATGCAGCTGTTTCACAATGAAATGCCCCCAGTGTTTTGCCAGTGTAATGCTTTTAAAGTGACAGAACAAAAGTACCGAACAGTATCTAAATTATAATGAAATACTAATAAAACTTCTCTGTCTCTCTCCTCGTCAGCACATTTACAAGACTGAACAAATTCTGGCTGTGCCTACAAATGTGCTACATTAGATAAGATAAGAAGGTTGTTAATATTTTACTGTGTTACCACAGCATCTGTAGCATCTGGGTGTTTATGTCTCTGAATTGTCATTAATTTGTGACATTTGTTGTATTATTTTATCAGCTGCAGGAGACATGTTCACCTCACAGATCCATCTGGATTAGGACAGGGTGAAGATTATATTTCTCTCTTGATTCAATCTTTTGATTAGAGGTATGTTGTTCATGGCTGATCGTGGCTCAGTACTACCCATCATAAATGTCAAAAATTTTCATTCTAAAGCTGACGTGACAATATTTACAAATCCTTGCACGCACATGTGGATGATGATGCTTTAATAAGCTGCTATTTGCGCTAATATGCCAGCGTGTCCTATAATTGGCTCAGTGGTGTTTGTGGTTCAGCGTCATCATGTATAATTAAAGTCAACACTTGTCAAAATGCTAATTTTCAACAACCACAGAGACCTCGATGGTGTGAAACCCAGACTCAGCGTGTGTGTGGGTCTCTGGGGCTCAGTGTAAAGGTCGTTCAGTCAGCTGGAATCCTGTGTGAAAGCCTTCAGGTGATCTGTACTGACCCCAGTCACATCGTCATTAAATATCAACCCATGGCTCGTGTGTGTGTGTTTAGTTTTCTTGTGCCAAATACAACAGCTGCAAAAACTGATGCATCAGAGCTTCATAAGGCTGCTGCTCTATCCGTATCCACTGTGTGTGTGTGTGTGTGTGTGTGTGTGATGACCTGTTCTTCTTTAGCAGCCATTATTTAATTCCCAGCAGGTTTGATAGAGCGTCATATCGATTGTTTCCTGCACCTGCCAGCGCTCCTGTTGTGTGCTGGCTTTCTTTAGAGGCCTGATGATCACTCAGGGTTATGGACCTTACGTCACCCACTTGTTTTTTCCTTTGCTCCATTTCCAGGTGTTTGAAGCTGAAGTATGTGTTGAGATTTTTGGCCACCAAACAAAGTCTTTAGAAAGGATTGACGGTGGGTAATAATGAATAAACACATTGTGAGCTGCACTCACACTGTTAACAGAGGATGTGTCCCACGTCCAGAATTTTGTGTCTCTTGTTTTAGCTTTGGTCTAAAAGTGGGAAAATGAATAATGAATTAAACTTCCCGTAATGAACTTTAATATCAGTAAACACACAAACCATTTATATCTGTACATATGCACCTAAATATTTAAACTATATTAAGTTTGCTTGAAGTTGTTTCACTTTAGCACACTAAAGTGAAATTAGTACATTTAAAGTGTCTTTGTATAACTTAAATACAACTTAAATACACTTAGACCCAAAATTTGTTGTCCCAAAATACTGTGTTTTAAGTATGTTAACCCTTAGTAATGCAAAAAGTTTTTATACTTTCACCTGCTGGACCTAACTGCATATCACTGTTCTACGATGTGTGTGTTTTTATGTGCTCTCAGTAATGTAGAAGATGACACCATCATATCAGCTGTGCATGTGGAATTGTTGTGACAGCAACGATTTAAATGGGATCGTGCACATTTAATTTCTCCTCCAGTTTTGCCCGCCCACCTGTTTCATATTTATGTTAGCTTGTGTGGAAATAACATCTTTAAATAGTTTGAATGCCTCCAGTAGAAGCTCAAACCTGCTGATCATGGTTTTATGTGTAGATATGTATATGGCCTAGTCAATAACCACCCGGCTGTACAGTTATGCCAGATAATTAAATCCAGCTTTTCTACTTCCCTTCTCAAAGAACTGAAATAACTAGAAATCCATAACCACAATTAGAACTTGCAACATTACTCATTTGATCCTGGAGCTGTTTACCGGCACAGACGACTGGTTCGAAGAGTTTAAATTAGCCACTGTACAGTCTTTACTGCAGTAGCTGCATTAGCTCTGATGCTCCAACAGGAGGAGTTCAGTGTCTTTCACAGAGAGAGTCAGAACTCAATCACATGTAAAATCACAGCACACATTCACCACTAACTGTTCGTGCGGCTCTGTTTGTGTTTCCAGACCATCGTATCAGACCATTGGATGAAGGCATGAATTCTGAGCCTGGCTGCCAGCAGCATCATCCAGCCTCTCATCTGTGTGTAATGGAGAGCTTTAGGAGGTGAAGCCTGTTATTAAAAGGTCAGGGTGGTCTCACTCTGAGCCTCTCAGCGTCTGGAGGAAAGTTTGGTGCAGCGTTGGTGGAGTATGAGGGTGAGTTCTGTGTGATGAGAATATGATATCCAGTCTGAGACTCTTCAGCTGCTTATTGTTGCTGGAAATTAGGAAAAAATCCCAATGTAATAAACACTTTGAGGAAATGTCAGTTTAGCTTCTTCTTGACAGGATTTCTTCTTTAAAATGACATTTCTAGACAACTAGACTGCAGCTACAGGTGTTTGTGTGGGGAACATTGCAAACAACATACATTCTCTAATGACCATATGGTCACAATTAACATAAATGTCACATGAAGTCACAGGTGCTTGATATATAAGTTAAATGTCGACATCAACACATCACTGTCCCTCAAAATATCTGATCTAGAACACACCATCTTGTCCTACAACATCCAGATTTGTGAGTCCAGCACAGCACTGGGTCAGACAAAGCTGAGCTTCTCTAACACTAATCAAACCCTAACCAATGTACTTTTCTTGTCTAAGAATGAAAGAATGAAAAAATGCAATGCACTCAGCAGTGCAACAACAGTGTCCTTAATTCTCAGTGAGCACAATAACAAAAAGCTACCAGCCTCATAAAGAGAGCACTGTCTGAGCGGGGCCTTAATCTTGTATTTTGGATGAACTAAGCCTTCAACTTAAGCACTTTCCTGCTCAGCTGCACAGTGAATCCTCCCTAAATGATGGTTTCCACACATTCAGTATTTGAAAACACATTTATTGTTTCTATTTTTACTGTCTACCTGTCTGTCCATCCATCTGTCTGCCTGAATTTGCAGCTCTGTCACACTCAGCTCATTAACTGGCATCTGTTTGTCATTTTGCCTCAGTGGCTTCAGACCACACAGGTACACGGTGGGCACATGCTGTAATTATCCTCTCACTGCTGCAAAGGAAGACTGAATTCAACACTAAATTTCCAGTTCTTTTACCAAATGTGCTCTGCAAGCAGAAGTCATCGCTGTGTTTGAGCTAGAGGAGCTAAAACTGCTGAAGCTATGGAGGTGTTGGTGTCAGACACATCACCACCTCCTCAGCCACACTTCACCTAAAAACAGGCTGAAACTGGAGAAAAATAACGAAACTTTTCTGCCAACAGAGCCTTTTAGACATAAAAGGATCAGTTCACCAGAAAAAAGGAAAGCAAGATTTTTTATTTAATGGTAGAATCAGACAGTTTCCCTTCTCCTTGTTCTGTTATTTAAAACGGGTCAGTGACTGGCTGGAGGCGGCTGCTCTAATTAAAACCATTTTAAACTTTAAAAAGGCCATGGCTGTTGAAAGTTAGACGGATGATGCATCTTGTTACTGATCGGCCTGAAGGCTGGATGATCGGTTTGTTTACTGCAGTTCTGAGACAACCTTTTCGACGCAGGTGTTACTTTTAATGGTTTTCTAGTAAATGTACACTGTTGCATATTTAGCTATTTATATACTGATGCTGCTTTAACATTGAAGTATATAGTAAACAGTGGATATGCTAAAGGGTCATTATGGTTTCTGTGGTGTATATGTTTTGGTGAAGCTGTGTACTAATGTTATACATAATCAGACACCATATTAGTGCTCAGTGCTCCAATATAGTTGAAATCAGTTGTTGTGGAATCAATTTTGGGCTCCCACGGTCACAAAGTTCACCCTCCAACCCGTCATCTCACAGCTCCGCTTAAACCAAGCACCAAGTGTTCACCTGGAGGTTGAAGTGTTTGCAGTTACGTAGCTCGGCCCACAGGAAGACTTCCACAAGCTGGCCATTGAGAAAACAGTTGGATGGAGGAAGGAGGGCCTTAACAACTGCAATCAAGTGTTTGTGATAAATGACAATGAGTCTTTGACATCGCTGTAGAGGAATTTTGGCCCACTCTTCCTGTAATAGTTTTAATTCAGCCACACAAGGCCTGTACATGAGTGTACAGGACCTTCTTGCTGTGAGGCGACAGTTACATAGCTCTGCACTGCACCACCGTGCCTCCCTTTATTATGTTACATTTGACCAACAATACAGCACATACCTTTCAGGTACATGTGGGCTGCTGAATCCCGTCCTGTGAAGCGGGCTACATTCTTCACTGCATATTACTTTATATGCTACATTGCTCAAAACAACCACCTTCGGTATCAAATTCTCCTGATGACCAGTTAAAATTAAAGGGTAAGAAATTCACATTTTCCCCTCATGTACCTCCCTCTCCTTCTGTCTCTCACACTCACTTTAACCTCCAGTGTGTGATGAACTGTACAATTAAAGGTTAATGGCTTTTTACAGCTGTGAGAGTTCGCCTCAATCTTGTGCTAATTAGAGTTCATTCAGTTTTGCTCCTTCAGCGTCTCCCTCGACAATTAGCCTCTCACTTCTACTGCAGGGCAGCTCTTCTCCGCAGGACCAGAAAATAGTGCAGCTGGAGTCACTTTGCGGTCAGGCCTCGCAGGGGAGTGTAACCCTCGTCCTTGTCAGCACCTGAGTGTCCTGGAGGTCCGTTGACTCACTCAGTCAGATGTATTAATGCAGTTAACTGAAGGGAATTACAACCAGGACAAGCTTACTTTCCCTATAGTGACTAAACGACACTCCTGCATAAAAGACGATTCAGCTGTTTGCAGAGTTTCAGTAACTGTGGCTGAAGTTTTGTCATAGTGCTCGATGGAAACCAAAATCTAAAGGAAGACGGGAGAATGAATGTACTCATTAAATTTAGATTATCTTATATAACTTTCTCAATTTGATCTAATGAATGAGAGAAGCTACAGCATGTATGGTAGTCTGCTACACAGCTTTCTGATGAATTATTTTGGAATAGTTCTGTTCACCTTCTCACCTGCTCTGTCTGCACACACCTGGTGTCACTTTGTCCCACCACATGTTAGCACCTAAACTCTGTCTTCTTGGACTCTGGACAGTACTTAAACCGGTCTTTGCTGGTTTATGTTAAAATACCTTAGTTGCACCTTCAGTAGTCGCATGTATCAACACTCTTACAAATAGAGGTTCAGGTCAAAATCATTTTATTCTGCACTTCCTTCTAATAAGTCATTGACAGCTCTGGGTGCATATAGTGAGGTTAATGTATTACCTCAGTCACATATGGGCTCAGTTAGACGTCAGTTATACTGTTAGACAACACCTGTAGAAAACCTAGAGTTATAATGTTGTGTTTTTTTACTGGCCAGTAGTTGATCTCTATGATCATTAGGGTGACAGGTGCTTTTTATGGATCATGAATCAGAGTGAGACAGTCACAACTCTGACTACTTCTGTCCTCAAGAGTAGATTTATTGTAATTAAAAGTATAGTTAGATAAAGTTTCCCTGGCAGTTTAGTATCACTCACATCTTCATACACATGTACATCAGTTGACCTTCAGTTATTCAGACTTGCTCTTTACATTTACATCTTTAGTTTTCCCATGTGAAAGCAGATGGATTTTCTATTATCTAGAGTTACCTTGAAAACAATACTGTCTGTGGTCATATTACTGCTTTTAATATTGTGAGACTGCATTTGAACCATGAAGTTTAGTACATATTTATGTTTTTAAAAGAGACATTGCAGTTTGTTTGTCCAGACCAGTATTCTAATCAGGCATGGAGCAGCTAAACAGGAAGAGAAGAGGAAAACCAAAGAGAAGTTGGCGTGACAGAGGAAGACACAGAGAACAAAGAGACACGGAGACAGATGATCTGCTGTTGTGATGCATAAAAGGAGCAGCTGAAAGAAGAATTTGTCATATATAGTGTTGATAGGCTACATTATTTACATGACAATTTTTCTTCCAATAAAATTGAATTTGTTTCTAAAAGTTCAAACTTTATATCTGAAGGACTTTAGCAGTTCTGATGGACTGGCTGCAGTAGCAGGCTTATAAACTCAGGAAGTTGTAAACGCCTTGATGGACATGGTGGGTTGTTGTTCCACCTTCCACGTCTGTCACTGGGACCACCTGAGATAAAGTGTGATGTCTTGTGATCAGAAACTTTGCTTTGTAATTCAGTAATAGGTGATATCTTAGGTCACCTCCTCTGCTGAGCGGGTCGTTCCACCCTGACTGAAATGGCTTCGTTTAGGCCATGTCCGTACCACCTGTCCTCCCTGTCCATCAAAGAAGGACTTCTGATTCCTGTCCTGTACGAGCTGAAGTCTCTTCTTTGTACAGGTCTGTACATTCTTCAGTGCATTGAACTGTATATACTACTGTTCATTGCTCAAAGCAAACACCTTCAGGATGATCCTGACCTGAATATGTGAGAATTTCTACAGACATGTAAAAGTTAGGTTCATCCACATTCTGTGGTCGTGACAAAAAAGAGAAAAGATTTAGCAGTTGAGAAACACGTGTTTCGCTGTTTAACTTTTCCTTCCGTAAAGAAAACTAATCCTATGTGGTGCTAAGTGACCACTGCTATGACTGCGGAGAGCGCAGTTAAACCAAACACATAATTCATTCAAAGAGACAGATCATGAGAAAAACTTTTAAAAGTCAAGCCATCCGCTGATACTTCTCGGTGGAGCCGTGCTTTGCTCCTTCATTTATTCAGGACCACACACACGGGTGCACACGTTCACACGTCACTGCACTGAGCCCTGCATGTTCTTATGTTACTGCAACATTAATTCAATTTGTGATGCTATTACATGGCACTGGTTTTGTTCTCCACCAGTCAAACACGCAAACGCTGGAGGGCTGGTGGAGGAGAAATGAGGATGAAAGTTTAAAAGACTGGTGGTGACTGTGTAATGGTTTCTATACCTTCTTTCCATGTTTCTGTATGTCTCTATTCATTTTGTTAACCTCACCTAACCTGTCAGCCTGTCTCCGTCCTCCTGCATGTCCACTCATCTCATGACATGTGTCTTAGAGGACGTGGGTCAGATCCATTACAGCTTATTGAGCTCCTCCTTAGAAAGCTGGGCCCTCACTGTGATCTGCGTCTGTGTTGGAATAACTAAAAATTAGATTGATTTGATATTTGGTGTGTGTGTGCGAGCTCATACTAATGAGCTACCTTCCCCACAATTATAGATCAATAACACACACTCAGCTAAAATGAATACTGATGGAGATAAAAACACACATTACTATTCCTCCCATAATGCCTCTCACCTGAGTCTGAGCAGTTTGTTTAGCTTGTAAAGAGCTTTGTTACAAAAAACAATCTAATAATTAGTGCTGGCAGATTAATACACTGTTCTGTAATTTTAATGTGTTTTTCAGTTATGTGAAATACACAAGGAGGAACCGACTCAGTGCAAACTGGTACCAGGTGTATGTTTCATTGAAAGTGTTTCATCTGGTGATTTTTATTCTGCTGTCGTTCGGCTTCACAACATTTTCTGCTTGAAGAGGATATTTATGAACCTGCAAGAGGTGAAACAGCCACGGCCGAGGAGCTGGTTCAGAGAGCAGATGTGCCACTGGGTGAGGGTGGAGTAACAAACACTGTTAGTGCTGACTGACCCTGGAAGATTCATTATTAACAGACTGAAGACATGTGTTAGCCCTGCAACATTAAGGCTACAGATTATTCCAATGAAAACCTCTGTGTAGAAAACTGTTAAACTGGAATAGTTGCAACTGAAGCTGTGAAAATGTTACACAAACTATCCTCATGTTCACAGTGACTGAACAGTAATCTGCTACTATAATGCACAGGTGCTCTGGACCAAACTTAAATGCAGGTTCTGTTCACAAGCTGCACATAGATGGAGATTTAAACACGTCGCAGCTCCGACTCCAACACATCTCACCTGCTGCCACTTTCACTGCTTCACACTCACCTACAGAATTTCTGCTGTAGAAAAGGTGATGAGGCTGCACTTTACTATTACTTGTGCACCACTGAGTGAATGAATTTTTAAAACTTTCATCTGGTATCTCATCAGCGACCCATGCTGCATCGAATTATATGATCTGCTATATTATTAACATGAAATGTGAAGCATTAGAGAAAGGCTTGGCAGTGGAGGAAGGTGTGATGGAGCCACGCAGCGTCCACTCAACACAGACTGAAACAAGCAGCAGGGGACCACATATAACCGCATATAAAAAAGAGGCGAGGCCACTGATGCTTCCTTCTTTCTCATACAGATACATTTTTTATTGAAGTCGTAATCCTCATCCTCACACTTTTTACGACTGGCAGTTTTCTATGGCAGCCATTTCATATACTGACCCTTCTTTCTTAAAGTGTGTGTCACTGCTGCTGAAGCCTGCCTCTCCTTTTCTTCATTGTAATATTCATTCTCCCCAACAATGAACACGAGATTCGCAGGGACTGAAGCGTGTCTACTGGACACGATATAGAGGCCAGTGCATGTGTGTGTTTCACTTAATTGCTTTCAGATGAGATTAACATCACAGGGAGAGGTGGGACTGAAACACTGTGCTGCTATGTGATTCACATTCTGAACAAGACTAAGCCTAAAACCTCCTCAGGGCTGCACTGAAGAGTTATTTTAAATATGATTTGCAATGTAAATATGCTTCAGGAAAACAAAACACTGTATTGATAAGAGATGTACTGATCCAACATGTTATGATACCGACACCTGGACTATCTGACGTATCTGCTGATCCTCAACACCAACTGTTGAATGAATAAACTGTCTATCTCGCCTTGACAGTCGACTGATGCCCCGTTCTCCCCAGCAGCTCTATGGCTTCAACTTGAAACCTAAATATTTCAGACTGTTCCCATCGGCGTTTTGATTGCATGTATTGTATTGATGTTTCTTTGCCATTGAGATCATCATGCATCATTTCTGTGTATTCACATGCTTTTATCTTTAATGTAAAGTGGAAAACGGCTCATGTTCACTCTCAAAAATGACAGGACAGGAAGTGGCTTTGTTTCCTTTTAGTCAGTAACTGTAATCAGTTACAGATATTAGGAAATCTTAATATCTGTCTGGTTGTAAATATTTGTGCTGCTATCTTCCTGATCTGCTGCCTCTTCACAGGTGAGACCCTCAATCCAGAACTGAGGACATTTATTTGAGCGTTTATTCGTCCGCCTCTGTGCTGAGCTCCGACCAAACAACATCTCAGGCAGGTATGGTGACTTTCTAGTTTCCTCGAGGGTTTTCAGCTGTTTTGACAGGAAAGATAAATGATGATGATCTTCTGTCGGTTTTGCACCCACACACACACTGAAGATGACAATATTGACAGAAGTGGATGTGCTCAGAAGACAAACATGTCAATGAACTGGCTGGACTGGTCCTCTCTCTCCTGTTTGTTCTTTCTTTTCTGTCATTAATAACCCAAACCGACTGGGTTTGGGTTACTGGAGGTGTAAAGTGTAACATTATTAAGCTGAACAGACACTGTGCAGATTCAGCCAGATTCAGTTTTACATGACTGATCTTTAGACTCATTTCATTCATGTTACTTGATGTGCAGGGTGAGCAGGGTCCTGACCTGAACAACCAGCAGCCCTGCTGTATGTATGCTGCATGTTATAAACAGGACGGACTTTGTCTGAACATTCCAGGAGTCAGATCATGGGTCTGCCCAGGTTTACTTCCACAAGTCATTTATATCCTTTATGGAACCACAGAATCAAACAAGACTCTATATGCATCTCATCATGCAGGAACAATACAGCCTCTACAATATCAGAAAGATCATAGCTATGGGAATATGTTGCCCAACTCCTGGGGCAGGCGCTAGTCATATCCCACCTCTACTGCTGCAACGTCCTACTAACAGGACACTCAACATGTGCAATCAAGCCTCTACAGATGATCCAAGATGCAGCAGCAGCTGCCCGCATCAGATTCAAAGCTCTGATACTTGCCTACAGAGAAATTAACTCGACGGCACCTTAACATGCTCTTGGAGGTCTCTGCACCAAATCACAAAAGAACCCAAGCAAAGCTCCTCAGCTCAATGGATGGAATGAGCTCTGTTGAGATTAAACTTGTTAGTGCTGTGTGAAGGTTACAGTTTGAACATATTTAATAATGTTTGTGTAGCCAGATGGTAACATGTATTACACTACTATTCTCCACATAGGGTGAAATCATTTCAGTCATTTGTAATTAACTTGTGAAAACTAACTAACAAACTAACTTGTGTTTATTTGTATATCATGCAGAAGGTGTGCTGGCCACAGGTTTACTATGGCATTATCAATTATAGATACAGAGTAGCAGCACTGAGTCAGATGTTGTTGTGCTGCCAGTTGCATGCTGGGTGTTTCATCCTGTTTTGCTGTGGAGATACAGGATAGATCTGGTGATTCCACTGTGTAAATAAAAGGTCACTGGATAAAACATGCATGGATGGATCAAAACAGAACATAACATCTTACTAGTAAGATGATGTTAGCGTGCATAAAGGCCAAAGCATACTATAGTTACTAAGCAGCGGTGCAGGCAATAACTTGACTTGTTTTTGTTTTAGGGCGCTTAACAGTGTATTTGCACAATCTGAGAGTCCCACACAGGACAGAGTCATTTGGTTTTGTACTTTTCTTCCTCTATTGTGAGAAAAATGTGAGCAAGTGACTCTGAACTTTAGCCTAGAAACAAATCTTCTGAGGATAGTCTCTTCTTTTATGCTGATTCCTCTTGGTCTTTATGAGCAGAGCGTGTCTGTTTCTTTGACTTTTGTTACACAGGTCACAAGTTGTAATTTGTTGTTCAGTCATTGCCAAGCCTCGCTGTTCACACTGCTGCTTCAGCTTCTTTCCTGTCAACATGACAAATCACTGAGCTGATTTCAGACCAGCACTTCTCCAGTGGGACACGAGTCATTTAGGTAACAAATTGGCCTGATTACTTTCCAGATTGCTGCTGAAGTGACTCTCAGTCATGTGCTGTCTGACACAACAGTGTGAGCATTTTAATAACGCTAACTGACTTTTGGAAAACTTTCCGTTCTCATCCATCACTCATGTTTTTAACTGCTGGATCTGTCATGTTCTCATCCCTCCTTTTTTCTGACACTGTCCACTTCATTTTATTTATTTAGTCTTATCTGATGCCACACACATTGTTAAATTTAACAGAAGTAAGAAGTGTACACAGTCAGTTCTGTGCTTTAATATAAGAACTGAACTGAATGACGCCATCATTTTATTCCCAAAGGTCAGAATATTCCTCACAGCAGCGTTGTGCACTTCGTGTATAACCCTGGATACAATATGACACAACAGGATACGATAGGATTCTAGTGCTGATTTGGTGAAAAGGTCATACTTCGATTATAGTGGACAATATTGTGATATAATAACAATAAATATTGATCCTGGCTTTGTTTCCAGTAAAACACATAAAACGATACATATCACAATATTGAATATTGAAATTGCATTGAATATATTGTTTTTTAAATGTAATTTGAGGAAAACTGTCATACTATAAGTAGCACACCATCATCATCAGAAGATTGATTTAGGAACCATTTATTTATATAGGAATTTGTTAAAGGAACCAGAAATGCAATAAGAATTTATTATAAAAATGAAAGCAGGTGAGTATGTCAGATAAGTACAGGAAGATGACTGGGAGTGGGGATCTGGACTGGACAGGCGAGGGTAATCACACTGACCAAATGACCAAGGCAGAAGGAATCAAGTGTGTGTGTGTGTGTGTGTGTGTGTCAGAGGATCAGAGCAGGGGTGTGATCACATGGGTCTGAGAGTGAGACTGGATGCAGATGAGAACAGAAAGGAAAAACTAGGGTAGAAACTAAACCTACATAAAGTCAAGACGTGGATCAATGTGTTTGAAAGGCAGCAAGATACACAACATCTCAAAGAAAAGTTTTAATGACCACGTCTATAAATGTGACTGAAGACTTAATGTGCTTTCTACAGTTTCTACTTAAACCAAGATCAAACTTTTTAGTGGTTATTTTTATGAAAGGTGGTGCATGTGTTCCTGATTAAACTACAGGACAGAAAATAACCAAATCTGTCATCACATGCATGTTTAACACTATTATCATGGGTATTTCCTACAGAGCGCAGTAACGTTGAAGGTTTCCTGTCTAGATCTCTCTGTATGGGTATTGATGGATCATCAACCTGTCCATGTGTCTGACTGCGCCTACTGTTCCTGCACTGTGTGTGGGAATGTCCTCAGAAACACAGACACCACAGCCGCAGTCCTGCTTTCTGTTACTGCACACATGTATTTAAAGTTGCTTAAAAAACGTATTGATGGAGTCTAGTTGGATGCTGTTTCCTGTCTGACAGTCTAATAGCTCTGTGTGTTCGCCATCAGCAAATCTGGAGGCTCATTTATCATTAATCTGCTGCATTGAGCTGAGCTTCTCATCTGTGCCACTCAGGGACATCTCATCATCATATTTACCACAGTTATCACCTTCATTTCCTGAAAACCTGTGAAAACAACCACTCAAGCAGCTCAGCACCATCACTTTGGTCCAGAATCCAGTGTCTCAGATCTACTGGAGCAACAGCCTTGAATGTTTCCAGGGACACTGGTGGTTCCCTGATTGAATCCTGCTGACTTCAGGAATCTTTTGGCCCTTTTCCCTCATGTCATCATGAGGTTGTCATTTGTGTAGTGAAATGTCAGGGATATTTAATACATTGTGATGAAATTTGTTAAATATGCTCAGTATCATTTCTACTTTACACATGTTAATGACATATTGTAACATATTAATTCCCTTCAACATTTAACTTTGCTAAATCATCACGCTGAAAGTTCTGCTGTAGCTGCTACTGTTTCTGCTGTAGATGTGCACACAGTTTTCTATTCCATGAGGACTTTCCTCACTTTCAGTTTTCCTTCCTGTTAAAGTGGTTTAATTCATCTGGTAAAACTTGGTTTGTTTAAAGTCTGACCATCTGAATGCTCGTGTTTGTTGCTAATACTTGGATGAAGTTATGATAAATTTCACCAACTGGGCGTTGATGATTATCTGCTCATAGAGATTCAGTGATTGCACCACTTGCACTCTGTTTCTTTGCTGTTGCTACGTATCA
>OMLM01008321.1:34948-58835 GCA_900302695.1 Helostoma temminkii
TCCAGTCATAGTTAATGTAGTCTTCAGTTCTGACCCAAGCGTCACCCTAAATCTGTTCTTGTCATATTTCTGAACTGGAAGCACACATGAAAGCGACAACTCTTTGGCTTATTTCTCCAAAACGCGTGAATAAACATTATGAGGATTACTTCTTGCAGAGTCACTCAGAAGTCGAGGCCCCTGCAGCTGATCCATCCAGTCAATGTTTATTCTGACGGTTAATGTCGTATCAAACTATGAAGGATTGATGCCTCAAACTGAAAAAAGGGACTCACCGCTCTGTATCACTGCTGCCTCCTTGGACTGTGTGTGTGCAGTGTGTGCACAGGCAGGGCTGTTTATAGAACGTCCTCTATGGGCATAGTAATGAGCGAAAAGGCGAATAAAGCAGAACAGTGAGGAAATTGGATGAATAAAGAGCCCTTCATCTGGCCCCACTCATCCACCCAGACCTATGTTCCCATCACTGCTGTCACTCTCAGACAGACTAATTAAATCACAGGCTGTGGAGGACTCACTCTGGCCTTTTGACCACAGCTGAGGTCAGATAAAGAAAATCATGACACGAATGCAGGCGAGGCTGATTCAACTTTAAGATTGAATCTCTCCTCCATTCATTAATAGAAAACTAGAGTTGCACATAATAAAGAAATACATGCCTTCATGTTACAAGTACTTGAAGTCAGACACAGTTGTTCACAGGTGACTTACATAAGAAGCTTTATGGTACATGGTCATTTTCCTCCATAGTTAAACCTGGTATTAGCATATTGCAGTGGTAAACATCTGTTGTTGCTTTGGCTGTTTTATGACTCAAACATAATTAAAATTCTCCTGAATTAAACTGTGAAGACACCTAGTGCTTAGGTTGTGGCTGCTTAACTGTTTGAACCCAAACAGGATAAATCCTTTTCCTACTGTCATCTCTCAGCAGCGGCTGTCTCTTTCTGTTCTGTAGTGGAGGAGAGGAGAGTAGTTTCACCCCTGGGAAGTGAGGCCCTTTAGAGTGAGAGACCCTTCTGCTACAGCTGAGCTAATAGGACATGCCATCATAATGCTACAACTGTGTGTGTGTGTGTGTGTGTGCGCGCCTCTGTTAAAGCTCCATATGACCTTACTTAGCACTGCTTTTATATCTCACCCCTGCATGTGTGTGGTGGCCCTGCTCCTTCTCTCCTCTGAGGCCTTTTCCACTTCCACAGCCACACTAAACGCTCTTCAGAGGAGGATAAACCACATTTCACTCATTAAAGCATTGGATAAGATAAATCGTGCAGCCTGGAGTGTGTGTGAGCCCTCCCTAAGATGGACGCCTGCGAGGAGCTGCATCACCGAGGCCCAATTTGACACAAATCCACAGAGCTTTGCATCAAAGCCAAAACCATTTCCAAGAAGTCTCCTCTTCAAAGTCTCCGTAAATGGGAAGGTGGCTCCAGCACTTTCAGAGTTGGCCTCAGCAGCGGAGGGGACGGATGCTTGGATGTGCTTGGGCCGTGCCTCCACCGACGAGCGTCAGAGATTGAACCGTGTAAGGACTTTCACTTAACTCCCACCCTGTAATTATCAACACATAATTGCTGCTCATTATTTCCATAGAAAGAGCAACTGGTCTCACTCTTCTGTTCTGGAGATGCAGCAGGGAGTATTAGACAGTCAGGTTTTTTCTCTTACAGACACAGTTGTTGGAGCACATTTCTGTGCATGTTTGTGTTTCTGTGTGTGTGCTAAGTAGCCCTCACTGCACAGCACTGACGCAGGGAACATAACTCGATGGAGATTAATGATGCAGCTTCTCTGGTCTCTCTATATTGAGTTGTTGCTTATTTAAACTGCTCAGTTTCCTCATTACAGAGGGAAAAACAGGTGTTAATCAAACTGTGGGTGTTGATAATTAAATGAAATGTGGCATTGGGTATTTGCAGCCTGTTCTGCAAAAGGCTATTTAAAGGTAATTAAAAGCATCTTTGTGTTTCAGGACATTGAATTTTGAGGTAAATATGTAAGATGGTGTTTTAATATTGAACAGAAATACCAGCGGCTCTTTGAGGAAATTTTACCCATATGGTTCTCTAGGGTTGCTACGGATACTTCCACTCTGCCCGGAAAACTGCGAGGTGACTCTGCTCATGACAGAAATAGAGAGTAATACTCCCTGAGTTCAGTATAAACTTACACTAATGCCATTCCAGCTCTCTGTGTCTCTCCCATGAGGCTGATCTGCAGAACAGTTATAGCATCATGACCTGTGAGCCTGGTTCACTGGTTTTATTTATGTACCCATCCATCCATTTTCTGCCTCTTATCTGGGTCGTGGTGGCTACAGGGGGACTGGCAGGATAAAGTCTGCATTATCTCAGACTAGGACATTTGTGTCTTTGCATGAAGATCACTGTTAATTTCTAGATAATTAATTAATTATTAGTTAATTTCCAGCAACTCAAAATATTAGAACAGAGACGGTCAGATGGTGTAATGATTTTTGATTTTCATGAGCTATAATTTAGTAATCATCAAAATATAATAAATATATCACTGTATATGCAACAAGTCTAGAATAAATGTGTTACACTTTTTAAATTAAATAGCTGAAAAAAAAACTATCCTCTGATGTTTTGGGATTAACTGGTGGTGGTGTCATACCACCAGTCCAAGATGGCCATCACTGGGATCACACATAGGGTGAAACCCTTTGTTATTCCAAGTTAGTCTGTCTCTCAAATGTAAAAGTGTCTTGTTGACAACGTTTACGTTTACATCTAGTCATTTGGCAGATTTTTTTATTATCTAAAGCTACTTACATGTGAGGAACAAAAGCAGTAAAAACTATGTCTGTTTGCAAACAATGAAGCTAAAGTGCTAAAGTGCTATAAGAAGAAGAGCACTATGTCACAAAGACGACACCCACGTTTCTGACAGACCTTGTGGAGATGATCTCTGAAGAACTCTGAAGAGTTGATGCTGATGTTGTGTTGTAGGAAAGGTTTGGCTGGTAAGACCAGGAGTTCTGTCTTGGAGAGACTGAGTTGGTGATGTCTCTGTCTCATCCAAGCAGAGATGTCAGAAAGACAGGGAGGAATGTGTGATGGGGCAGTGGAGTCATCCAATGCAAAGGTGTGCGTCATCAACATAGCAACGGTAGGAGAAGCCATGATAGAACCTGGGGATGTAGTGTAGACAGAGAAGAGAAGAGGGCCATGGACAGAGCTTTGCTGTACACCTGTTGAGACGGAATGAGAGTTGGATGCTTGTCCCTGCCAGCATACCTTGATGGTTTGCCCTTGTAGGTAGGAGCTTATCCAGCTGAGAGCTGTGCCAGAGAGACCCAGTTCAGGAAGCACAGACAGAAGCATCTGGAGGTTGACAGTGTCAAAAGGCAGCAGACAGATCGGGTAAGATTAAAACCTATGACTGGAGTGATTGCACAACAGTCAAGAGCCATTTCAGTGAATCACCACATTGGAAATCAGACTGGTTGACATCAAGGAGGCTGTTCAGAGAAAGAAATTCAGAGAGCTGCTACTTATTCCAGGGTTTTGGCTCGAAGTGGAGGACAAGCCTGTAGCTCTCTACCTGGGAGGCATCAAGACGTGGTTACTTAAGGAGTAACAAGGGCCTGTTTGAATGTGGTGGGGAAAGTGCCAGTTGTGAAAGATGTATTGATGATGTGTGTAACGACTTAATGTTAATGACAACAGCAGTGATAACCCTACCACGAGCAACAGTCTAACCAGTGGCCATAAATATTCATCACACATGAGAATATTAAGAATTCCAAATGTTATAAAAGTAAAACTCTACAACAGCAACTCGTATCTGTTCATTCAGATAATTAGGAAATATAAATCCTAAAAATATATTTAATAAATTATTAAACAGCTAATTCAGAGCAGAGTAATCCAATAGGGATCTATTCTCTGATTATCATTCATCTCGTCTCCTTCGCTCTGACTCAGTAACCTTGACTCTTTGACTGTTCTCACACACAGATCCATTTATTTAACATCTGTCTCTCCTCTCACCAAAATTGGATTAGACTCAGATTGCTCTCAAGCCAGAGCTGATTTACAGGTGCTCACACGTGTATTGTAATCCACGTTTTGCGGTCAAATGGTAATTCATTAAAAAGCACTAAGACTGAGAAAGCCAACAGGGAAAGGAGTGGAAGAGTAGAGCTGGAGGACAGAAGGAAGAAAACAGCTGAGGACTGTACTTCTTTCTCTTTTAGTGCTGCTTCGCTCTTTCAGTGTAGATAAATTTGTGTAGTCTCGAAACATCAAATGTTATTTGTACGTTTGAAAGCCCCTGTTGAACTGTAATGAATTTAATTCTGTCTCATCCAGTCTAATTGGTCACCATGTTCACGCTATGAGACCTCTGGTCACCCGGGCTCCATGGAAACTGCTCAGTGAAATTAGTGTTTTAGTGAAAATTTACAGTCAACTGTTTCCACAGTGGGTGGGAGAGAAAGAATGAAAGAACATAATACCCTAAATTCATAGTATTTGGCCACATTTGGATGGGTAATGGTCATGATGAACACTGAAGGCTCTGTTGTGAAACCAGCTGCTGTGACATTTCTACAGTAGAGGTCGTCTATAGCTCTGCTAGGTACAAGTGTTGGATAGAAAAGTAATGTAATGGCTTAAACATGGTTTACACTAAATACTGTGACGTTATAACTGTAACGCTTTACGGTGGGGCAATTTATTGTTTAAAATTCTACAAATGCATCACAGTGGTATTTTAGAGTATGTTGTAGGGAATTTGAATTTGAATACTTGTGTGTTT
This sequence comes from Helostoma temminkii, assembly GCA_900302695.1. Lineage (NCBI taxonomy): Eukaryota > Metazoa > Chordata > Actinopteri > Anabantiformes > Helostomatidae > Helostoma > Helostoma temminkii. The sequence continues at coordinate 39,737 of OMLM01008321.1, forward strand.
TGCAGAACAGCTTCCTACAAAACACAGGACTTTTAGTCACAATTAGCAAAAAAGTATGTGTGGAACTGATGGCTTCAGTTTAAATTCACTAGACATAGCAAGCACGTTAAGAAAAAGGTTCAGGCCTCATCTTCATCAGTGACTGTTGAAGATGAAGTGTCCTCTGTCAGGATTTCTGCAGGTGACACAAAAGAAACTTACTTTGTTAGTTAGGTTACTTTGCTTTACATCCTTTAAAGAAGCCATCAGGATGTTTAGAAGAGCCAAACGTTCATCAATCTGTCCAATCGCTCTGTTCACAGCTACAACAACTGAGCATAGAAACTATCTCCACTGAAGTCATACACCACAATGAACTCCTCATGACTGAAACTGAAGCAGTGGCACCAGGAAGCTCCACAGCTTAGACTAGGACACATCACTGCACTGCATGTTGAAGAATCCATTTGTGGACGACTCTTTGATATTCTCAGGTACCTTGTGTTGGTGAAATCAAGGCTATTTTACCAAATAAATGAAACACCACCAAAAACAAAGACATGATGAAATGTGTAAACATGACAGGTCAGTTTGCCGTTAGCAACAAGGCCTTCTGACAAGGAAGCCATTTTGAACATTTGAGCTACTTGAGCAAGATCTGGACATTGAAACATGATTAATCAAATCCTGATGGCTTCCTCCACACGTGTTCATACTGACTGTACAGATCCTCTGTGTCAGTATAACATATGTTTTCTTCTGTTACACAGGTGAGGGATTTGTGCCACTGCAGCTTCACTGATCTGACAGTTCACATTAAATCATTCTGACACTGTGTGTGTCCTACAGTTTGCTGCCCACCCAACCCACTGAGGTTCGGGGTCTGTTACTGGTTTTCTGTCTTTGTGTGGTTCCTACAGTCTGTTGGACTCGATGCTTAAACCAACAGCTGATTTAATCAAAAGAGAAACTGTCAGTTGTAAATGGATGAGTGAAGCTTTTCCTTGGTGTCCTCTCTCAGCTCCCCTCCTTCCTGTCGTAGGTTACCTCCAACTAGACATGACAGGAACTACTGTTTGTGTATAAGCCCTGATATGACTTTTAATTTGATGTGAACAGTTGCATCTAAGATTAATATGGACTTTGATTTTCTCCTCAGGATCAACCATATTCACATGCTAGTTACCTGGTTTGAAGAAGTCTTCACATCATTAGCTGGATAATGTATCTGCTGCTTCTTGTTTCGCACCACTGGCCATTCAGTGATTAGTTTTCAGCTTCAGTAGCAACTGAACAGTTGTTTGTTGGCATAAATCCTGTGCAGCACAATCACGGCCCAGATCAAAACCTCCAAGCTTCTGTACATTTTTTTCAAGAAGCCGTTCCTCATCAAAAATAAGCTAATTTATAAACCATCCATACTCCAGCACTTCTGCCCATGTGTGTACTGTACTGTTGCAGACGGATCAGTTCTGTAATTTCCCCAGAAGTTTGTGGTCAGTGATGTGTTTGCTGAAAGTTGAACCCACTGTCTCTGAATTCAACTGTAGTTCACAACTTTACACTTCAAAAATTCCTGCCAAACTTTTCCTCCTCCTTAAATGTGATTATGCTGTACTTGTGTCCTTCATGAAGACAGAAACCAGGGAATAACTCCGCGTTTGATCTTTAAAACATCAAATCGATGTTGTCAGGGTGAAAAAGAAGAAAAAAATCATTTCAGAGCTTGTTACTGAGGCATGATCTTTCTCTGCTGTCACATGTTTGATACCTTACTCAGGTTTTCCTTCCTTCTTTCTTCTTTTCAAGGTGAAGTCTGCAGCAGCCAGTCCTCATTTCATTCTTTTATTTTGGAGGTCACCACTATGTAAATACATACAGTAAATATGATTGGAAAGAAGCTATTGGTTTGATTTGATATTGTTTTAACACCTTCTGTATCAACGTCTCCAGAGCTGAAACACTGAGCTCCGGTCATTCCTCAGAATCATGGACAGTGAGTCTCCAGACATTGATACGTCTCCTCTGCCAGTTATTTAAAAATAAATCGTTATCACTGATGAAAAACTAATCTCACTTTAGGACATTACCAGTGACAACATTTCCATACTATCAAGTTCCAGCTGATGTGGAGGAGTCGATGAGTGTGGATCACTGCTGCACTCACTTTGGATCTGAAATGTTCACACAGCTCATCACTGTTGCTACGACTGTAAATATCAGTTCTACCATTATTAATATTATTGTTGGTTATTGTTCATTTTTATTTTTGTTGTGGTTGTAGTTTTTCTTCTCTATTGTTGCTGGTTGTACTACGGTTGTACCCTTATTAGCTAGGTGTTTGTCACTTTATCTTTACCTTTTAATTGTGAGGGGAACATGAAATTCTTCGTCAAAATCATGTAAATCCATCAATTTTTCCATTAATCAGGGAAAACCAAGGACACATTATACACAATGGACCCCATAAACCTCCTATATAGCAAGAAAGAGACATTAAATTACCATAAACCATGCAGCCATGAAATTTGTCTTTGTGGTCATTTGAACAGAGAACTTAATTGTTTTTACTTTACTGTCCTGTTTGCTATTGTACAACTATACAACCAATAGTCCCTCAGGAACAAGAATGCAGTAATTGATTGATAAATTATTGATGTTTGTGGTTTTGTTTCTATATTATATTATATTATTTATATTTATTTACTTACCGGGTGCAAATATTTTCTTCTCTTCTGCAGTACCTGTGCAGGCTGATATGAAACATTAAAGGAATAAAATCACAAATGTGAACCTTGATGTGGTGTGAGATGAAAAAATGACTATCAAGGTCATTGAGGTTCATCTTCTGGAGACCATAAATGTCTTTAGAAAACTGTATGACAGTCCATCTAGTAGTTGTTGACTGACCAACAATCCTGTCTTTGGTGCTAATGAATATGACTAAAAAGAGGAATCGTATACATACTGGACACTGTCCCCCTGTGAAATACGACATTTTAGAACGTTTGTAACTAAAAAGAACTATCAGCATGTACGCGTTACCTTTTGATGATGTCTAGCGGCTGCAGTGGCCATATTTACCCTCAAATAGGAGGTTGGGGTGGATGGTGGAACAACATGACACAGGACTTTCACACACAGTACAAGATGTTGTTGTTACCAATCATGTGACATCCATGAGCTCAAACACCATCTTTGTGACCTGATGAACATTGTGTGGAGTAAAGGAAGCAATCATTTATAAAGCAAGTTATTGACAGGGCAAAAATAAACATTACACCAGCTGTCATTTTAGTGCCAATGTACAAACAGTGCTGCCATTTTGGGTCAAAGGCAGTGCAACTTCAACAAACACCTGCTCTGGCCACTCTGTTAGTGTGAGACAGTTGGGAAAGTTAAAGTACATGCTGACATAGTGAGAAGCTAAAGTCACTTGTAGTTGTGGAATCTCGCCCTGATAATTGTGCAGAAATACAAAGTTAACCTTCTCCAGGATCATAGGGAATTATCCTCTGAGGACTATGAATAGACCGATGAGGCTGTTGGTGTTTTTGGTATGTTCATCAAAAGAGTCAGGTGTTTTACTCTCTGATCAGTAAAATCTGCATTTCATATGGTGTAAATGACTTTTTTTGCATCATCATAATAATACATATAATCTATTTTGACTTTTTAGAGTTAATACAATACATAGATACATAAATAGATAAATTATTAACAAAAGTTATACACAGCAGGAAAAGCAGAAGAAGGTTGGTCAGAAAGAAACATTCAGAAATGAAGCAATAAGCATCCACTTATAAAAGTGTCATCAATCAGCTTTAATCTGTGTCTTCTGAGTGTTGCCTTTAAAGCTGGGGAAGAGTCATAGAGAGGCAGAAAAGAGAGAAAATGCAACTTTTCTAAGACAGTGCTTTGAGGGAGAAAAACAACCCCTGTCCAGCATATCCGCTGTTTCATCCTCCCAGAATCCCATTTGGCACTGAATTATTAAAGTGACCAGTACTTTGGGCGAGAAACAGAGTAAAACCACTTTTCTTCAAGCCTACACACACAAACTATCCACCTGAAGGAGATGTGCAGCGGAGCGCTCATGCAGAAGGCTGCTCCAGTCGACCTCGTCCTCCTCCCGTCCTTCTGTCCAGCCTCTAGTTCACACAGCCAGTCCAGCAGAAACCAGTACACTTACATAAGCTGACATTCATTCACCATTAAACATAAACCTCACCTTACTTCCCTCTCTTCCCTTTAAACCCCAGTCTTTGTCCACTGGTATGTTTATACACTGTGAACTGAGCTCAGGTCCTGGAGGTTCTGTAAACGGCTCCACTCAAATGCACACCGCGGCCTTTGTCCTGCGCATAAAGATCCCAATGGGCCTCCTGGGAAATGAAAAAGATGCAGCTGCTTGACTTCTCAGACTTTACTAGCTGAAGGCCTCGGATCACCATGGAGACAGATGTTTCTCTGGAAACCTTCTAAGTTGCTCTCAATGGGCTTTGAGCTTGTTAAATGCTGAGACAGTGGTTGATATGAGGCTTTAAAAGAGGCTCACGCATCACAGCACCATGTGAGAATGTGTTTTCTGTCAGTGCGGGGCGTCGCACAGGAAGAGGAAAAGGTACTTTAAGTACTCTGTGGTACTGTCTGTTACTTTGGGCCCGGATCCAGAAACTGCTCTGATTCTATTCAGGGGAAACATCTCAGTGTGTGTCTAAGGTTACAGTTTGGTTTCAGGCACAACAAGGCATAAACAAGGCACCGGTGCATCCTGGGACATTTGGATCTTAAAGTGAGTGAATCAGCTAATTAGAGTCTGACTAAGTCTGCAGTGTAGAACTTTGTCCTCCAGGCAGGACCTTTTAGTTTTTAGCTGCTTCCATCCTCCATCATGGAAAAGCCAAATGTGTGCAGCAAGACTCAGCCAGCTGTCACTTAGGCTGATGGCAGACATGACAAAACATGTTTTTAGACTTTTTGTTGCCAGACATCAAAACATTTATATATTTTCTATTTTACTAAGAACAGAATATGAGACAAAATGGTCCTAATGCGAGAAGAGTAACAAACGAGACAGTCGAATCAGAAGAAGAAGCAGAAGACAGTGTCCAGCAGAGATGTATTGTAGTATTCCACTTGAACTCTGCTAAGAGACTTGACTGCTTATGAAATTCAGATGATTTTCTCATTGGTCGGAGTGAACCCCAGCTCAACCTCTTTCTTTTCTTCCTCCCCCAACACAAGATAATCAGATAACTGATGTTTATAAGCACCTGGTGCAGCGTTGTCCAAGCTGATCAGCAGCACCAGTGGCCACATGGACAAGAGGGAGCATTTAGCAGACAAACCCTGACGCAAACAGAAGCTCAGACCCAAACTTGGCTGAGCTGAGCAGTTGTGGGACTTTGACCCAGTTTCACTCAGTCTGCTCCTCAACAGGGGAAAATAATCTTTATTCCACTTTATTATTCACTGACTATCACTTCAATAAATCTCTTATCTGAAGATGAACTGGTTTCGGTCTACAGGTCACAGCAACACTGGCGGTAGCTGAGGTCGAGCACCAGTTCAAACTTTAACATATGAAACACTGGATAAATACTAAGTGGAATGAAAATGACAGTGTGTTGATAGACGTGTACGAGAGGAAGTGACGTTGTCACAAGGTTTCACTGTGTGAGTTGTGTCTCTGCCACAGCAGCTGTCATCACACCTGATAATTGGTCTAACTACAGCTGGTCACAGCCAGAAGCAGTTCAGTCAAAGCCTGATGACAGATTCAGTAGGAAAATCTGATTTTGGCAGCTGGTCACTTGGGAAATAATTGGCTGACTTGGTTAAACCTCAGAGTGCACTTCGTTGTTGTCTGCTCTTTGTCTTCAGTGAAACATTTTGCATGTTTCTGCTAAAAGAACGTGAATAAATTAATCACCTAGGGGCGAAAAACAATCAACACAACTCCAGAAGGTTTTCATTATTGAAAGTGGCCCATAGATTTAGTGCGCTGCAGTGTGTTGTAACGTTAGCTTCCTCCTTCTGTGTGCACTTCCTGTCACTGTGGATTAGTGCTGCACTGCCGCACCGCCCTGGAGAAGAGCTGTTTGGATAATTCAAGCTTCAGTGTGATTTATGAGAGAGACGGTGTGACAGCAGGGCAACTGAGACAAGTTTGGTGTTGGAGAATCTCTGCAGAGCAGGACACAGTTCCCAGCTGATCTTAGTGTCTAATTCACCTTTAATTAGCTTTTAATTTCACTTCACTCTGATTGAGTTTTAGCTGATTAATCATTGTGAAGCCACATTAAGCTCATTTAGCTCCTCTGCTACAGTAAATGTTGTTTCATTATTATTTGTAAGTATTTGGTGCCGAGGTTCTTGCAGTTTTGTCCAAAATCACTAGTCACTGCAGTTTTAACCATGAAACGTGACGTCCCACTTCCTCTCTCAGTCACCACCACAAACACTTCAGCTCAAATAACTCTCAACAAGTTCGTCCCCCAGATGAGAGTGTTTCATGTTTTACCCTTCAGATTTGAGATCAGTCATCAGTCACCTCTGCTATGAAGCTAGTTTGCTGTTTCCTTCCTTCCTTCCTCTTAAGGAGTCCAGCGCTCCATCGTCTCGGACTTTCCTTTGTGATCACATGACCCTGCAGTTTCATGTGAAGTATTCAGCTCCTAAATAGAAACAACTAGAACATGCTTCACTTTACGAGTGTGATGAGAGTCTCTAATATAAAAACGAACCAACGAATCCCAGAATAAGAGAACATTGGTATATGTATATATTTTAAGGCTAAAAACTAAAACGGGATGTGTAACCCTTTCAGAAAAACAATGTTAAGGATGGTGGAATAATAGTAAGTGTATCTACCATACACATATTAAACTGCAGGTTTACACAAAAACATGCTGGCACTGTCACACACAAAGACTTAGGATTTAATTTTCTTTCTTCACTCCTATATTGTCTGTGGTGCTTCTTGTGTTGTCTGTGTGTTGCTTACTGTTAAACTTGCATTGTCCTTGAAAACAACAGCACCAACAACTGGAAGCAAAATCCTTCTAATAAACAGCCTATTCTGATTCTGACTCTGAAAATGTTATTATATGTAATAAGCTGTAATAACCAACTCTACTGTTATATTTTAACAAACCTCTGCTTTTGGAGACTTTACTCCTTCAATAATCACCTTGATTTATACTCTTGACCAGATCATTTCAGCCATTCAGACAAGCTGCTGTACTATTGTTTTCTATCCTCAGTTATAATTTATGAGAGGAGCAGAGGGACATGTGTTATCTCCACCATGGGCATCGCTGTTCACCTTTAAAAGCTAAAAGAAAATAAATGTTCTCTTCTGGAAAACTCCAAACGTCCTGAATGTTCACTGAGCTCCTTTTGCTTCTGCTGCTAATTAAATGTCAACCAGCAGCAGCTCAGGAGCTTGTATCTAAGTTTTTGACCGTATCCTCCATGTGACTGAGATGAGATTTGCTTCTGTGGGATTTCTCCTACATTCAGCTCCAGTTTTACAACTTTGTTATTGTTTGCTGTGGACTGATCATCATCACTATGGTGAAATATGAAAAAAGTTAATAACAGCTGCATCTGCATCTGAGCGTCCTTGTGAAGTTATAGTGCAATTTCATTAATAAGTATTATAAGCATTACAGTTTTATAAACTACTCATGCAGGCTTCACAGAAGGCCTTTGAGTCACGTGTTAATCTAATTCTATTTTCTTTGCATAGCACCAAACCACAACAGACTCAACAAGTTCAGAAGCAGGAAGCTCTTTTTCAGCTAAAAATGAAACTCTGCACTCATTTGAGGCTGTAAATAATTGACAGTTTAATTGATATCTCACGACTAAAATATGACGGCATTTAATGGAAAGTTTCATCTGAAGATTAGCCTCTTGACTGGATTTAAAAGTGCCCTGAAATTGGTCAGCAGAAGGATAAGAGTGATGGAGAGCGTGTTCTCCGAGCCAGCTGATTGGAGCTCATCACTGAGGGCTAACTCCTCTGTGTGTGTGTCTCGTTAATTCCCCTTTATTCGGCCTCTCAGATAAGACTCTCTCCTCAGTGAGCTGAATAAATTGCGTTTCTCTACTCAGTGAGTAGACGGCTGAGTTGTGAATGAAGCACTGAGCCCAGATAACACACTTCCAGACCTGGTTATTGTTTCCTTCCTTTGGCGGGAAGGTGAAAGGTTGGGAGAAGATTTCATTTTCTCCGTAGATATTCATGGAAAAATAATGAGACGTCTTTGTGCGCTCGGTCTTTCATTAATAAAACAGCAGCCTGCCGCTCAGCGGGGGGCCGCTGAACAGGAACACGAGTCAGTCTTTAAATTATTATTGAACTAGAATGATGGTATTCTCTCCACACGTCCATGTAGTCAGAGTTAATGTGGAAATGTAATACAGATTAAAACTCATACATGATTCTTTATTCTGGAGCCTGACACCTGTCACTTATCTGCTGCTTTGTATTAATCAGAATGATCACAGCCACAGTTTCCAAAGTGGCTTTTGTTTGAACTGTGAATATGTAAATTTTAATATCATAAAGTTGATCCCATTTGTTCCTATAATCTCTTTAAATTCTCCCTTCAGTTCTTTCCTCAGCTTTAAAGTGTGACTATACATTTCCACCTAAAGCCACTGATGTATTTGCTGGTTCACATTGTGCACGTCCTCAGAGAACAGACACAACTTCCTGCACACCTGAAGACGCATTGCAGAAAAACAGACACAGTGTTTTTCATGTGTGTGTCTGCAGTTTGCAGTTCAACACGTATCACAGCATCGGTTGAATCAACAGGAGAAACTGACAAACGATCTACGATGTTGCCTCTGAATTTGCCTCTTTTTAACTTTTAAACAAATCTTTACTAACATTTTCTTTGCCTCACTAATAATTAAATTTCCTTGAGAATTAACATTGTCTCAGTGAAGTTGTGCAAACATAAGAGAACCTTGGATGATCTGTTTCCTGGTGCGATTAATCTTTAATCCTTCAGATAAACAATCAAAGCACAAATGTGAATAATGAGGCTTTTGAAAATGAAATCAAACAAACGTATTTTACTTTACTTTAAACTGCACGGATGTTTGGATGTTCATGGATACCCTGTTTCTGTTGGACCTGGCTGCTCCTCTCTGTTTGTCCCTTAACCTGCAGCAGGTTAGTGAGTTACCTGTTGTGTTTTGGCCTCCTGCCTCAGTCACTGCTCCACCTGAACCGGATTCACAGACTGCACCTGTACAATACCTAAGCTGCTACCAGCTCATGAGTCACCACCCTTCTGTGTGCCACCCACCAGACTCTGATCTCCACTGCAGTCTTCACCATGTTTATCTTGCTCCACCCATCTCATCAGTCCTGCCTCTCCTGGTTCCTGCTATGACTCCCTCCATTTATAGAAACATTATTGAATGGTCATTGCAGGAACTCAGAAATTAAAGGCTGGGTTATATTTTTTTAAAGCTACTTCATATGATGTAGAAATATTTGGATAGATTTGAGTCAAAGTTGAGTAGACAGAGTTTGGTCAGCTGGGCATGTGAGGGAAACTAAGAATGAAGTGTGTTGCCCATCAGCAACACAGTTGTTGTTGTCACAGAAATGTGACCATCTTGAGCTTGTAGGTGTAGGTGTGATCATCTGCCACCCCCAGTGTCAGTGGTTTGATTCCTGGTTCCTTCTGGCTACATGCTGAGGTGTTCTTAGATAAGACACTGAATTCCTGCAGCTGTCCCTCACTTGTCTGTCGCTTTAGATAAAAGTGATGTAAGTTACAGTCCAGCAGAACCCACGTTAAAAACACTGTAAAGAAACATTACTCAGGAAACTGATGGGCCCATTTTTACAAAGCCAGGATTTAATTTGAGCTGATAGTTTCTATGTTGAATGAGACTGAAGAACAATAATCTTTTTATTGCAGTTTTTTATATTAAACGCTACAACAGTTTAACACAGTTCTGTGTTTCATGTTATATATGAGCATACGTCCTCTTTATCAGCAGCATCCATCATCTGAGACACTTTATGTTCAACTAGTTTGGTTGAATTCAGTTTCAGAGCAACATTTCTTATCTGCACTGAGCAATAAATGAAAAACCTTTAGATTCAAATCCAGATTCCCCAGACACAAAGAGCAGAGAAATCTGTGGGAGAAAATAAAGCTCCGAACTCCCCACTGACATGTTCTGCTCCGTGCTGAGAGGTGATGATGCTGCCTCTGGCTGTATTTATTCAGCTGCTCGTCCTCTCTTGGAGTAAAAAAAGGAGAAGAAAGAAATAATATGATGCACATGAAACAGCATCTGCTTAATTGACATGTAAGGTTTTCTGGAAGAAGTTCTGAAAAAGTCCAAATGCTTTGTGTCTGTGATCATATTCAGCTTTTCCTTTTTTAGACGGCTTCTGTTTGTGATCATGATAATTTAATATTCAGTCTGTCAGTCACCTCACACTGTCTATGACAACATGAACAAGATTTCTATTGCAGGGACCCGTCAACCATACTACTGCAGATAAACAAGGAATTATATTTGTACATTTCTTTATGTACGTGTATTGAAATGCAGCCTTCATGACAGTTTACCTACTTGAACTGTGCCCTGTTCCAGTTAACTGTGTGTGTGCAGAGGTTCCACCTGTTTCACTCCTCTGCCAAACCATCCACTCTCCCTCCTGCTGCCCCACTCTGAGGCTCAGAGACCAGGCCAGCCTGAGACAGACAACCTGATCTGAACCAGTCTCTTTGTGCTTAAAGATTTTAACTATTAGCGTCAGTCTTGAAGACTAGTGAGAATGTGACATGCCTGATTTCTATTCTTTAATGAATCTCTCCATGGTGGCCATTTTAGAATAACACTGTTTGTGATCTTCTCATTCTAGACTTGTCAGTGTGAGCTGGCTTCTGATGTTTTTAGCTCAATTCCTATTTGCAACCCTTTATCATAGTTCAGTAAATGAGTGGTATAACATTTTTTGTTGATTAAACACAACATATTAAGCAGGAAGAGCAGCTTTGTAACTCTTAGGTCAGAGCGGATAGGAAATAAGATGAAGTTTGCATGTTCTCCCCGTGTTTGCGTGGGTTCTCTCCAGGCACTCCGGCTTCCTCCCACAGTCAAAAGACAGGCACTTAGGTTAACTGGGGACACCATAGGTGAGAGTGTGAATGGTTGTTTGTCTATATGTGGCCCTGCGATGGACTGGCGATCTGTCCAGGGTGTACCCCGCCTCTTGCCCCATGACAGCTGTTATAGGCTCCAGCACGCCCGTGACCCCTAAGGGGGACTAAACGGTAAAATGGATGAATGGATGAACAGTCTCGGTCTACACACTGGTGGTGGTGGAATCAGCTGGGAGAGTGGGAAAGCGGAAATGACGGAGCAGCTTAAGCAGGGAATCCAAACAGGAGTGAGTTTAAAAGATCTTCCTTACAAAGCTCCATTTATGGCCTGTGTGCAGCAGTTGACCATATTTTTTCTTCCTGCTCAGACTATTTTAATTTCAAGGACTTTTAGAGGGAGAAAGTCCAAAGAAGTGAAGTAATTCAGCAGAGTAAGAAATCTTATTCTTCCAGGCACCACGCAGTTTCACCTTGGGACAGTATGGAGGGTCCTGTCAGTGTAGCTGTTTACCATGTTTAATATTTTAGCTTAGCCTATTAGCATTACATAAACATAATATTTGTCAGTTTTGCAGTCATTAGAAAACTGCTAATGAGCAGGAATGTCTGTATTCAGTTTCAGTAGTGCCACTTGCTCCTGTGGGTCACCAATATCCTCTTGGGTCCACAGAGATTTAAACCTAAATTCATGGTAATACAAGTGAGTTGTCGTGTTGTCGGACGGATATTTTCCTCTAGGATGAAGCTGTTACAGTCGTGGTGGTGAATCCACTGTTGCTTTCCCACAGTCAGCGCTTGATGCTGATCCTCCTGTTTAATCCACAGTCACTTCCTTCCTCCACACAGTTCACACACCAACACAATACAGACCTCATGTCACAAATCTGCCTTACGTCCGGCTTGAACTGTAGCTCTACTTTCATGTAAGGTTGAGAGAAGTGAATGGTGACTGGAGCCTGAATGAAAACTGCTCTAATGAACTCTGCCTTTGCACTTGATGGATTACAGTCCTTGTTTGAGCTAGAACAACTGCAGATACGAGTACTTCCTGTTTGACAGTTTGACCGTGAACCTTGTGGGAACCTTGTGTTTCAGGAGCAGCTTCTGTATATTATGTCGATGATCTGTGATATGAAATACACAGAAGGAATCATAAACGCTCTGAAATTCATAGACTTGCCTCCATAACCATGTGACTGCTTTTAAAGGCCAGCTCACACATAATATCTGTTACACAATCTGTGCATAACTTTGGTAAGATTAAAAAAGCACCTACAGTACTATTTGGATTTTGCACCACCCTCCCACTCCTTCATACTTCGTAACCACATCTAACACAAACTGAGCAGCGAAGGGATTTGGAAGTATTTTAACAACGGTTCAATGTCTATAAAAGAAAGTCTAATAATTGCTCACTGTTCATGCTTTGACTGAGTAGGCAGCAGGTCTGGACAGATTCATAGAGCTACTGTGCCAGAACAGAACAGAACACAGATCTGCATACGCAGAATCCCACACAGTGGGACCAGGACAGGGGACAAGGATTAAGCTATAGCTTAGAAACACATATTTCACACAGATTTTCAAGGTGTTGACTTTAAATTAAAGTCTTTTCTTCTGCTGGTTTTTCCATTGTTTCATACAATAATGTAGAAATTCAACCATTTTAATTGAAGAACTAGTGGTTCTACACAGGGAAGCACAGAATATTAATCAATTCATATAGATCTTCATGAAGTGTTTTAGTCATCAGGTCACACACCTCCATGAAACGCCTCCATATCATTGTGCTGTTTGCATCCCAGGTGCTGGCACAGGTGTGAAGAAGACGCTCTGGTGGATGAATCTTTAGCGTCTTTACACACCAGCAGTTACACAAGTAAACCTGGAGGTTTTTGACCACCTTCCCTGAGCCTGGTGTTTTTCCTCTCCACTGTCTGCTGGTGCTGTTCAAGTGGGATTTGTTACGTTTTCTAGGTTAAAGGTTCTCAAATACCCCTGCTCAGAAGTCGGAAGATACCAATTCACTTTGTCTTCCTCAACTCTACCCTCATCTGAGATGGTTTCTTCCAGTTTCTGATTGACTGAACACACCTGATCCAGGTAATCAGTAGTGGGTAGCAAATGAGCAGAGCAGGAGTACTTGAGAGCCGGGATTGAGATCCCTGCATTATTAAATTCTTTAAGTGCCTTGAGATGACTGTAGTTGTTATTTGGTGCTGTAGAAATACACTGAACTGAATGAACTAAAGCTACTGTGTGTCCTCTGACTAAGGGAATGAAACAGGAACACTGAGAACAAACCTAGCATCAATACTACACGTAGCTTGAACCTTTTCCGGTAACTATAACAGCTAAGAGGAAACTGTTCACATAGTGTTTGGATGAATTCTTCTGACTCAACATTTGGCTCGAAACCTGTTCCATAGAGTTTGAGGAAGGCTAGTTTCTATCCCTTTAGTGTTGGGGTTGAGCCGGACTGTTGGACAGGACTTCCACGGTAACTGATCTGTCACTCAGGTAATCTGATTTTCTGGATGACGTTTCACCATCTGACCTGAAGCGACATAACTCCAGTTTCTTCAGCACACTCTGTCCCAATTATGATTTTTCTCTGTCAGGAGCAAGAGTGGAGGCGACGTGACGTTACTAGTGCTGCTACAGTCCTGTGTTAAAACTACACATGCAGGTACGTTGGTAGGATTTTACTCTAGCACTAGTATAGCACTAATTTAGCCTTTAATCACAATGACTGTGAAGTTAACAGAGTTGCAGAGGAATCTGTAATGCATCCCTGTAGATATTTCGTTTCTGCTTCTACTACTACAAACTGAGCACGTTTTTACTGTGCTGACAGAGTTTGAGATAAATTAGAGGGTTGTATGTTTTTACCTTCATGCTTTGTGGGCCCGCTGTCTTCTGTGAACGATATGTGTCGAGAACCCCTTGAGGGAGTTTCTTTTAATTGACACTTTGAGTATCCACTTGGATGCAAATATGAACAGATTTTGGTGGGTAGAGATCAAAGGTGACTGACGTTATGCATGTCACATTCTTGTCAACGCTGTAGCTCAGAAATGCCTGAAGAGAATCTGATCACATTTAGCACAAATGTATGAGCTGCTGACAGGTTGTATGCTTTTAACTTTCTTGCTTTTTGCACCTTAACATACCCGAACTCTAACCACCCCATGTTGCTTATACTGGCTTCTCACAAGTCATTTTATAAAGCGAGTAACAGAGTGCTTTGTCATTTAGTTTGGAGGACGTGTTCAAAGCAAAACTTCACATGTGAAAAGGTCAGACTTGTCTCAAATGTAAGAAACTGGGTTTTTCACTTGACAAATGGATCCTTCTTTTCTTAGAAAGACCATTAGAGAACACATATTTTGGGACAAAAGCTTTTGAGGATAAAAGGCAACGCTTCCTGAAAAAACAGGCACTTTGTTCTTTTTTTAAATAATATTAGCTTTTTGATAAAAAGTATCTTTGCTGGTTGTCCCAGAGCCTAATTAATCACTCTAAAAGCTTTGCAGAGAAAAAGTGCAGCATCTGAATAATTGATCAAAAACCTGAAGTCTGTGGTTGATCCCGCAAGGTGCTGTATCAGTGCAGAAAACACAATGTGTGGAGGCAGCGATAGCCACGGCGAGTCTCAGCACAGCTCACAGAAAGCTCGGCACTGCAGGAGGTTTTGGCCAAAGGCTTTTCATAATTCAGAAGAAGCAGAGCTGACTCCTGCCACTGCTTCTGTTTGACACCACTACAGTTCTACACTTTATGTATGTGTTGGTGATAACTTATGCAAGTGAAGGTCAGTGTTGACCGCCTCAACCCACACATCTACCTCACAGTATTCATTAGCAGCGTTTCTCACTGTTACAGTTAACATGTTGCCATGAATAACTTGATAATAACTATGGGTGTTGAGTCCTCAGGCTCTGGATGAGCTTCTCTGTCCTTGTGCACAGTATAAAGTGCACAGTTATTCCAGAAACATCACTGCATCAGCTCTCAGCTACTCTTATCTTTTTTAGAACAATTACTAAGATGCAATGTTTCACAAATAGTGTAATTTGTAAAGTTTGTTTTGTATCCTGACCTGTCATAACCTTTAGTGCAGATATTCATGGGTCCCAGTGGATCATTGAGACTTTTTTTCTTTTCTTCTCAGTTGGTACCAACCAGCCCAGAGTTATCTTGTCTTCCTCTCAGGATGTGGACTGCTGTTCAGTATTCGGTGTCTTGTCTCCATGTAGCCTGGATTTCATCCTGCCGTTCATGGATGATCATCTGCTACACTAGCACCATCATCATTTTAATTGGTCCAACACTTTCCATCGTCTGCCTCAGCTCTACTCGACTTTTAGTTTAACTTTACAAATGCTAGCGAGCTGCCACGCTAAGCTAGGATGATGAACGTAGTTATTTTGGACATGTTAGAGTGCTGGCTTTAGACACTAGCAAAGCTGTATATTACTGTGTATAAAGTTGGTTCTCTCTGGAGAAACTAGTGTATATAAATACATAACATTTTGCAGATGATGTACTGTATATTGCAAATGTCATAGTGGTGCTAATTATTAGTAGTTGTCAAGCTCACAGTGACTTGCTAATTAACACTGAGCATAAAGTACAGCTAAGGCTGATGGGAATGTCTAATAGCTGGGGTGATAATTAAAAGAATATATGAAAACAAATATCTTGGTGTATTTATAGACGACCAAATTAACTAGAAACCACATATTAAACATGTAAAATCCAAACTGTCAAGAAGTATCTCAGTATTAAATAGAGCAAAGCAGATTTTAGACCAAAAATCACTTCACATTCTCTACTGTTCACTAGTGTTACTATATCTAAATTACTGATCTGCTGTTTAGGGCAATAACTATAATCAAATCATTCATAAAGTTCGATTTCTGCATCGAACCAACACATTATTTCTTCAGTCAAGTTTACAGACCTGGTGGAGTTTAATACGGCACAAATAGTGTTTAAAGCTAAAAATACTGTTTAAAGGTCCAGATGTAACAGGACACACACCTTCTACAGAGTTCAGCTTTTGTCTCATCAGGAAACAGTCAGAAAATAGATGGGGGTTATAATTTAAGGGGAAAATTTTAATTCAAAACAAAATGCAACAGCACAACCTGTTTCTATATGTGGAGTAAAACTATGGAACAGCTTAGAACTAGAAATAACCCACTGTCTCTCTAGAAACATGCTGCTGCATTTATGGTTAATAGCTGTGTTCTCTTTTAAACCTTTGAAAACAGTATACTTCAAACAGTCTTTGCTTTTAGAGTTAATGTAGAATTAAGCAATGAGCACTTTGTCAGTCATTAGATCAATTTAACAAATCCGATGTAAGACCAAATAAACCAAGCCCAATATCTAAACTGATCAAAGAAAAGTTTCTTTTAGGAATATTTACATCAGAAATCCCTTCAAAAGCTTCATTTCTACAAAGAGAGAAAACCCTCAAAGCAGAGCTGCTGAATACTGCTGCATTTCAGATCCCTGCTTGACAGTTTGAAGAATAAAGACTGTGTTTCTCATATAGTAGGTGTCGAGAGAACTACTCGATTGTGTTAAATTAACTTGCAGGTAGAACAATCAATCAGCTTTGACATGGCTTCCCATACCGTCTGTGCAGCAGAAAAGGATTTTCACATTTACTGATCTAAAACCAACTCAATATGATGATCAATGGAGGTGGATGAATTATAAGCAAAGAGTAATTTCACACTCCAGTTCCACTTTGTCCTGGTGGTTACATCTTGTCATGGAGGAAGCGAGTGCTGCAGCAGACTCTCCTACATAAAACCAGACAAATCCCTATAATAAGACACAATCTGTATGATGAAATTCGGTCGTTCAGTGGTTTTGTGTGCTCACATTTCCTGTGTACGTTTTGACGACTCCCACAAACCTGTACAACATTAATCAGATGTGCAATTTGAAGCCATTTTGCTGTTTATGAAAACTGGGAGCCAGCAGAATTTAACAAAATAGGTCAAACTGCAACCGTTATTATGCTTAATGTAGGCTTTATATTTTATCCAATGATGCAAGATTATATGGTATTCAAGCTAAAAAAACACAAATACATTCAATACAATTCAACTAATTCAATTCAGTTTTTCATATAGCACCAATTTACAACAAAGGTTATTTCAAGACACTTTAAGGTTTAAGAGCTCAAAGAATTTAACAGTACAACTATGTGCAACTCAGTGCTGTGAAAAAGTATTTGCCCCTTCATGTGGCCACTTCTAATCCTTCATTATGTTTTTGGTGCATTTGCCATTGACCTGCTGCATTTTACAAGAGCTCTTGAGCTTGTGGTCACAAATTGAATTTTTCATGGTTTCATCATTTGACAAGTCGTCCGGGTCCTGAAGCTGCAAAGCCCCAGACCATCACACTACCACCACCACATCTGACTGTTGATATGATGTTCTTTTTATGAAATGCTGTGTTAGTTTTACACCTGATGTAACAGACACACACCTTCCAAAAAGTTCACCTTTTTTACTCATCAGTCCACAGAATATTTGTCCGAAAGTCTTGGATTATCACGATGTTTGTGTTTGTTTTTGTCAGCAGTGGCTTTCACCTTGCCTCCATGATGGCATTTTAGCAATTTTTCACATAGGGCAGCTTCTTTACCTTAATAAATGAAATCATCATTTAAAAATAGCTTTTTGTATTGACTCTGGTTATCTTTGTGTAATATAAAAATAAGTTTTATGATCTGAACCATTTAAGTGTGGTAAAAACAAACAAACAAAAAATCAAGAAGTTGGCAAATTCCTTTTTTAAGCACTATATATAGAATTATACAGAAAACCCAACAGATCCCAGTTGAGCAGTGGAGAGGAATAACTCCACTAATAATAAAGCCAATAATAATAATAATAACCAGGCTCGAGGTGGGCGATGAGTGGAAGGGAAGAAAGAAACAACAAGGAGGAAACAAAACACTGAGCAGAATGGTTGGACCAGCAACTGCAAACATGCAGCTCCAAGGCTGAGGATACCTGCAGAAAGAGAGAGTTAATGACAAACACTGACAGTGTATGACAGGATGGAGAGGAGCTCAGTGTAACAGTTCATGGCTTTTGACAAAACAATTAATTCATGTGACACCAGAAGATTTTTTTAGGCCAACTGTGGCAGAAATGCATTGAAAGACTTTTCGTCCACATTAGTAATAGTTCATAGTTAGTTCACTCTAAATATTTTACAACACAGACTTAATACTGAAAATCCATATCCACCATACAGTACCTTACATATGTAGCGACATTTTTATTTTTCATCAAAGAGTGAAAACTGAGAAGGTTCGAAGGTTAATTAGACTCAGTTTGTTGCTAGACAGTATACACACTGTGCATGCGTGTTGTGAGCTAAAGAACTAAGACATTGTACTGTTTGTACTGTGGATCCAATCCTTTTGTCATACGTTTTACTGTGTTTTTTTTTTACCATACCATACTATTTTATTTGACTTTTCACATTTATAGTGTTCAGTGATCAGCAGCAGCTTTGTTTGATTAATACTTGGATTTCCCCTGTAAAAAAAAGTCCTGGGAAAAGTGTATATTTGTGTTCTGTGGGATCCTCCAGTCATTACACCGTCCTCTCACATAATATCCAACAGTGTTTCTGAGACTAGAGTTAGAAGAGGCATGAGAAGACAACTTTGATGTTCAATGAAGCGCTCCACTTCAAAGTTTTGTGCTGCCGGATTATCCGAGGAAGGAGATTACTGTAATTGGGGACTGTAGAGGTGGAACAAAAGGTTCTTTTCTGTCAGAGAGGTGGATGTTGTACAGTGCACACACACACACACACACACACACACACACACACACACACACACACACACACACAGGAAGAGAAGAAAAGGGAAATTCACTCCAAAGCATTTTAACCCAGCTGAAATATAAAAATAA
>OMLM01008321.1:58855-74425 GCA_900302695.1 Helostoma temminkii
TGAAATATAAAAATAAACTGACACTTTTCATATTCATTTAGATGAGGATCAACTTAAATATGTCAATTAGGTCCAATCACAATCTTTCTTTAACCTTAAACTGCTGTGAGTGCTTAAAAATAACAGCAACACATTGTATTATGAAAACATAACCCTATTACTGTTCTCTGCACAGGAACGTGTTTTCACTTTATAATGTAACTTTTAGTAGACAAGCTTGGGTGATAACAAAGCGTTTGGACTAATGGAGACCTGCTTTAAATACATTTATCATTTGTACTGCAGACTTTATTACTAGTCCTGTGTTTGTGTGTTTTCTTCTCCCTGAATAACAAGATAAAGACCTTGTGAAAAGTGCAGCTTTTCCTGTAAACAGTCCTTTATTTGTGCTGACACGAGGTGAACACTCACTGTGGCATTCATTAACCTGACTTAATCACTGCTGCAGAAGAAGACAACGAGGAGAAGAGAGTGTAAAACCTCACAGAAACACAACAATGCATCAAAGTGTAGTTAGGAATAACTGAATTATCTCCTAAGTGCCGCTCGGTGTTTGAGCCCACACTCACTGTTTGTGCAGTGAGCTGTTGAAGTGGCAAATAGGTAACGATTTCTAATTGTTGGGCTCGCTGTGGAGATTATGGTCTGAGTTGGTGGATGAATTCCTAGGTGATTTCGTGCTGCCTGGCTTCTCCCCAGTGGACTGCACCGGTTCAGGTTCAGATTTATTGTGCGTCAACATCATGAGTAACAGCTCACTGATGCAGAAAGGAGAAGCTGATTCAATAAACCCAGTGTTAAGAGATGACACACATTACTGGAACACTAAAGAAAATCAATCCTGTTCCAAATATAAAGCAAAAGATACTGTGAAGGCTCATGGGAAATAATCAGGTGACAATCAACATGAAAAATCGACTATGCTATTTGTGTCAAAGTACTTTCTGGTATTACTGCACAGATTGTTTTCATGCAGATACGTTGCACCCAGTTTCAGCTTTCCTCTGCCTAATTTAACAACTGTAACATAAGAAGAGATGTGAGTAGGGTTGGGATTGGTCCAGACTTAGAGAAGAAAAGGAGGAGACTTTGAGAATGACCTTGATGTGGAGCTTACACACGTTTTCACAACTTATTTAGTTCACATTTGTATCAGAAGACGATGACCCCAACAATAATATTCTGCAAAAACCAACACAGTCTCCTAAAAATGACGTTCCTATACAACTAAAATGCAACACTGATTACATTTTCCTGAGAAACATATATGAAACTGGATTATGTTATGTCAACATAATGACCATATGTTAACAATTGACATAAATGACAAGTTACAATTATGTTGTTCCTTAACATATCAATTAAATGTCCACAGCTGATTTTTGTGTGCGAACACACCAATATATGACTCCAACTCCATTAACATGTTTTATGGTTGGGTTCAGGCACTCACAGCAGCAGACTGTGGGCTGGGTATTAACAAAAATGTCACAGATTATTTCACACTCAACGTCTGCATAAAAATTTTACCACAAACATGATCTGTCTCTAACTGTAACTAAAGTATTTTTTATGCCTAACGCAGGACTCTGGTCTGGAAGTCAGGTCTGCAGAGTGACAGTCTTGCACATTGTACACCCACCATCCACTCAATTCATTTCAGTCAATTCAGGTTTATTAGTGTGTAGTTGATGATGATGCCTACGTTCGCTACAAAAACGTAATCTGGTTGTAATTACGTTTCTTGGAAAAAATGTAATCTGGATTGGATTTATGTTGTATAGGAACGTAATTTTCGGGAGACAGGGTTGATCTCAGGTACCTATGATCACATTTATATTTTTAATACACTAGAAGAGAAGGTAAAGATATTTAGCAGGTGATGTGCACAGAGAAGTGAGATATAAAAAATGGTGGTGGGAGTGTAGAGATTGGGGACCTCATATTCACTTTTCTGCTTTTTGCAGATGATGTGGTTCTGTTGACACCTACAGTCTTCACTGGGGAGGACTGTCGCTGTGAAGAGGCTGTCAGTCAGGGAGATCCATGTCTGATGTTCTCTCCTGGAAAATGGTGCATTGTTTCTATTGGGTTCATAACTAAGGCTAAAGTGTAGTGTGCGACTGATGCGAGGTTGGTGCGGCATCACCAGTTATGAGGACAATGTACCAAACTGTTGTGGTGCAGAGGAAGCTGAACCAGAAGGCAAAGCTCTCAATTTATGTTACTGTTTATTTTTCAAACCTCACCTGCAGTCATGAGTGAAAGAATGGGATGAATACCAGCAGATGAACTGGTTTTTCTCCTTGGGTCGTGGGAGCTTAGAGTAGAGCTGCTGCTCCCTCATGGTGGAAGAAGCCAGTTGAGGCCTTCCTCGTCTGTGCAGATCCTCCTGGCAGGAGATCTCCCAGCAGGCCCAGCACACACAGAAGAGGTGTATATATATGAGTCATTACATGTGTTGTTGCCTCATGAATTAACCACCGCTGTTCACTTTGCTAAATTACTAAACCACCTGAGTACACGTGGAAGCATTTGACACCACTGACTGAAACACTGTTGTGAGGCACCTTGGTTAAATTAGCAGTAACATTGTAGTGAGGCAGCAGAACATTATCAGTTCTGCAGGAGTAAGCATTGTGGGTTGTCTACAAAACCCTGT
This sequence comes from Helostoma temminkii, assembly GCA_900302695.1. Classification (NCBI taxonomy): domain Eukaryota; kingdom Metazoa; phylum Chordata; class Actinopteri; order Anabantiformes; family Helostomatidae; genus Helostoma; species Helostoma temminkii. Next base: position 61,518 of record OMLM01008321.1, read on the forward strand.
TAGTTCCTGTTCATTTGAGCTGTGTGTAAACATGAACTTCCACATGACAAATTCTCAAAATCATCCATGCTTTCCTTACCCTGTCACCATAGTCTTTCCTGTCATGCCACACTCAGACAAACTGAACACAGGGTACAGGTTATGTGAAAATGAAAATGTATATTCTGTTTTCAGTTGTCTATTACAACCCCAATTCCAAAATAGGCTAGATAAAAACAGAATATGGTGATTTGCAAATCTCAAACACATATTTATTCATTATAGAACATAGAAAACATCAATTTTAAATTGAGAAAATGAACCATTTTAAAAAAACAAGTTGATTTTGGAATTGATGGCAGAAACACATCTCAAAATGTTTAGACAGAGGCAACAAAAGGCTGGAAAAGTCAATGGAAGAGCTGGAAGAACAACCCAGATTGAATAAAATCTGGCTTGATGAGATTTTCAAATTATTGTGTTCTGTTTTATGTAGATTTTAAAGTTGTTATGGAATTGGAATTGTGCATTACCTTCTGAAAGTACCAGTGCTCTGCAATTCTTATTAAGCAGACATAATTGGTTGTGTAACCTGAAGCATCTTTTTAGGCTTCAGGTCTATTTTCCTCTGTTGTGTTGTGTGTAGATGAAGTTGTTAGTCAGTTTGATTTTCACTCCCATTTTGTCAGACGTCATAAATCTCATTTTGCCAAAGGTTGTGTCTCAGGACACAAAACAGCACCAAAACACTGAAAAGCCACTTCTTATTCTTTAGATAGTTTTTTATGTGAATAATAAAAATCTAAGAAAAAATATCAAAACTGCTTCTTTAGGTTAAGTTTTAAAACGTTTTCTCTGAACTGTCACAGGTGAGTCTAACAAACTTATTCCAGAGTAATGACAGCATTGGGAAAGATGCATCCTGGAGGACGTGTGCTTATTGAGGTGTGACGCTAACACAATCTGAACAGCCCACAGGCTTCACTTAGTGAAGCTGTTTTCACCCTGTCCTGTGATCTTGATGTGTGTGTGTGTGTCTGCTTAAGGCTTCTGAGTAGTGTAGAGTGAGATTTCCCTCCAAACCTGTTTGAGATTCATAGGCTTAAAATTGGACTCTAAAATGCAGGGAGGCCACTTTTTAAAAGCAGGCACAAATTCTGGCTCCTGTCTGGCCTGTATTCTCCAGAGACCCACTTAAAAGTTTGGGCTTTTCAAAGTTTGGCATTTAAAATCAGCCACAGTCACAACAACAAGTAGCAGAAGTCACGTGTCTTAGTTAAAGACATCCAGGTGTTACCTGAGAACCATCCAAAGCAGAAAGGAAGCTAAATATTCCAGTGCCGTCGCCGGCCTTGGTGAATATTACGCCTGCAGTTAATTAAACCCAACACACAGCGCTAGTGCTCTGCCAAGCTGTCATTTTTGTGTGCATGCTTTAGAAAACTTTCAAACACACTTAGGAGAAAGTGAGAGAGTTAAACTTTGGACTTTAAAATCACTACCTGTGTCCTGAGACATTCTTTGCTCTTTCGCAGACACATCTGAATCTCAGCAGAACCTCCATGACAAACATTCAGCCATCACTCAGGTGACTTTCATTTAAAAGCAACTCTTCAACTTTTCTTTTTATTTGATTTCAGTAGAAGTAGTCCATTGATAAGCCTAACCCTAACCCTTGTTCTGCTAAGACACATGTCCAGAAGCTGCAGCAATTTCCCCAAAACTAAAACCTATTTCCTGTACATTCACCAGCTGCATCAATCAAGGCTCTTGTCAGTCTGAAGCCAAAGAGGAGGTCAGGTGATGTTAGTAACCATCAGTGTTGGTTAATGTAATCATGACCATGATTGTTCCCTTTGCTTCTAATCACACAGTTCTTATTGTAACCACGGCAGCAGAGATCCCTTTAATCTGAAACGCTTTCTCCTAAAAACTGTTTCTCACAACTAAAGTGCAATCACAGATACTCTTCTGTGCAACCCAGGTATGTTTTCTGTGAACACAATGATCATATGTTCACAATTAACACTAATGACAAGTTGCAAATATGTTGATACTAGCTGTAGATTATGACTGACAATGCTGCTGATGGAGTTTCTGCTTCCTCACAAACACTGACACTGTCAGGTTGCAAGTGATGCACTGACGATGGTGCATGAGATGGTAAATCACTCTTCAGCTTTTACTCTTCCTCTTTTACTTGCATCTCTCTTACGCAGTCATTCTCAGTTTTTAGTGTATTCAGCCCTTGAACAGTGTTTCTTCGTAGTTCATCACTTGTAATGTTGATGTTCTGGGTCTAATTAAACTGAGTGAAAACTGTGATGTGGGAATCTCCTCACTGCAGAGTGGTATTATTGAAAAAAGATAGAAAATCACATTGATTTAGAAAATGATGTCTAATGTTCTCTTAGGAAAGTTTAATTGACACGAGTGTCGATGGTCAATGAGCAGCTGAAAGGAAACAGCAGCTGAGCCTTGAACCTCTGAACTACATAAATAAAACAGTTCATATGTACAGAGGATATATAAATACTGATAGTGATACTAGTATATAGTTATGATTTGTCTTACCATGTTAAGGCAGGATGACTTTACAGTATGTCCATGTGTAATGATCAGGCTGTAATAACAAGTGTTATCAGCCGGCTGCTTTTACAGTTACTGTGTTCTGTTTGAATGGATCATTATTACTGATACAATAAAGTGTAAATAAAGTATTTTTTAGTACAGCATACCCCACCCTCCTTTATACACTGAGTCTTTCTAAAATCTTCTTGGTCTTTTCTGGTCATTTGCTTCTTTGTGGCTTTGCTGTGTCGCTCAGTGTCTTTCTGGTCATTTGAATTTCTTTGGTAGTGCTTTGAATCATTTCGTCATCACAGACATCCATGCCGTTCAAAGCTGAGACATCACTAAGACACGATCAGGGTTCTCTACACAGCTGAAGAACACACCACGAGTTTCTGTTTAATACAGTACAATCAATACTTTATTAAAGTTTTCTCAGGTTAAAGTTGGGATTTATAAAAGCCAACTTTTATTTTATGCCTCTGACAGCACTCAAACTCAACACCAGTCAATCTTCAAAATCTCTCCCAAATATCTTCCAACTACATTTTCGTCCACTTATCCTACTCAAATACATTTTAGTGTGTTTTTCTGAGGCTTTGTGTTGCCTGTGTGCTCGTCATGATGGGGAAGACTGGTGGAGAGCAGGCCATGCGTTAAAAGCCTCCCTGATTACAGCCTCTCTCTGATGGCAGCAGGATCTTCAGGCTCCATTAGACTCACAGATGCACTCAAACACAGAACTCAACAGCCTTCACCTCAGAGCCCTTTTAAGCAATGCTTCCTGGCTTGACAAGTGAACCGAGGTAGGTAGACACATTCACCACAGGAACATTCAGAAGGAAGTTGTGGAAATGGCTCACATCAGAACTGTGCTCTCTTGGATGGCTTTTATCTGTCTAAACCTTTGCTATTGTGCACCACTGAACAACCGTGGTGCTTTGTTGGAATGTGTAAAAATCTGTCAACTCTTCTGTCTTATGAGCTGCCATGCTGCAGCGTGGAGCTGGAGCCAATTAGGCACCTCCCTGTTGGAAGTGTGCGAAGGAGAAACATCATCATCCACCCATAATACAGAACCTTGATCCAAAAACTGAAGAACCGAGTCACACAAATGATGGTATGAACCATCAAAGTGAGGCACATCCCGTCTCCTTACAATGACACTGCTGTACAGCTATACTGCAAGCTCGATTAAGTTTTTGTAGTAAATGTAATCCTTATTTCCACGTGCAAGATTTTGTGACTGAAAGTCACATTTATTTATTTAAAGTGAGACACCAGGAAGTGGTTGCGGTGTGTGATGGGTGTTTAAACTGCAGAAGTGAGGAGCTGCTGTTCTGTGAGAGGTTAGGTTTAGACATGAAAGGGATGAAATGGTTAGAGTTAGAGACAGATCGTGTTTGTGTTTAAATTTAAATGCAGGTGTTGAACCTAGCTCTGATGGAAACCCAGTGAGTGAGTGTGAGTGCCTGAACCCAACCACAAAAACTTGTTTATGTTAATTGTGAACAAATGATCATCATACGACAGATGTGTTTGTGACTGCAGTTTAGTTACATAAGAATGCATGTTTAAGGAGATTAGGTTGCTGGACAGATTTTTGAACATGAAAATGAAATGTGCTGCCATGTGTGTGTAACTCCTCTCGGTTTGTGTTGCTCAGATGTCAAAGTGATTGTGGATAAAAATATACAGATAAAGTAGAATCATCCTGCAGGACGGATTAAAAATGACTTGACACTTGACACTACAGAGACATTTTTAAAGGGCAGTTCCCACTGTTTTGATCATAATTTGTAAAACAAAGGTGAAGGTCACCATGAACAAAACCAGACTGGAGTATATGTGTGTGAACAGCAGGGCAGGGTGAATCAAAACTCAGCTGACTTAAAATGATTTTATTAATAACTAAAGTGATGTACAAGCTCATGACAAAACAGTTTCAGCAGAACTGTAACCATGGCAACTGCTGTAGCTACTAGCATATCTGTGCTGTTTCTCACTCTGTTAACAAAATGAATAAATGTGCATCAGTGCTTAAAAAACACAAGCAGTGAAGGAAAGACCTCAGAGACTCTGACAGTTTATTTTATCGTAGCATTCCACCCCCTTCCACTCTAAATGGAGCCATTTTGGTTTGCTGCTCTCCATCCTACAGCGTGACAATACCACTGATTTATTTCTCGTTCTTACTCTGGGCTTTAATGGCCTGTTGCTGCAATGAACATCTCAAGGCTGAAAGTGTGAGTGCTACACTACCTACTGATCAGCTGCGGCAGGTTGTTGCTGCAGAAGAAAACAGTGGACAAAGGCACAATATTCTGCAAACAGTCACTGTTACAATACCCAGTAGGTTATAAATGTGTCAGTTAATAACACAACTACTGAGACTAGTTTGACCACACTAGTTTAGCTTAAAGGTTGGACACAAGGTAAAACAGCTGCTCTGGTGATTTTCCAAATCAACCTATCAACATATGTCAAATACTTTATAGGCTAAAATGTTATGTTGTAAATCTTATAAACATTGATCATTTTACCAAAACTGCTACCAGAAGCATTAACTAAAGCAGCTGAGGGTGAGAAGGTCTTTAGGACAGTTCATGCTCTGTGTCAGTGTGTCCACTAATGTCTGCGTGAGAGAAGCCTCATCACTCACTTACACTGGGCTAACTCTAACATCCAGTTTCTAATATCATTGGCAAAATGTCAGCAGTCTTAAGAACAAAAAAGAAAAGAACTAGTTCATATATTGTTTTCACAGCTGTACTGGAAGCTAGGTGACACATTTTACAGTGTTACACTTACAGGAATCTAATAGAAATTACAACAATGTGTACATAAGAAATGAAAAACAGAGCTACAGAGAAAGGAATTAAAAACCTGTCTCCTCTCCACACAGCTGACCAAACCCTGAACGATATGGGTGTGAATGTTGCACTGACGCATCACATGCAGTCCTCCCAATTCTGACATTAGAAAGGTGAGAGCGGGATGTTTCTGAAGCTGCCTGACCACTGCACATACAGTCCTGCCACAGATCTTCTGTAGAGACTCTAAGGCTGCGCTGATGCTTATCCTAAAACACTTGCCTCTTGTTTCAGACACTCACCATCTTAATGTGCTTCAGTACATCTACATACCCTGCCATCTCTTTTTTTCCCAGTACTGACACATCAGCGTTCCAGAAAGGCAAATCAATGTGTATTGTATTCATTGTCTGTTTCACAGCATGCAGGACTGTACATCGACTCCTCCTTCCATCTGTATGACACATTAGGTGCAAACATCAAGCATTAATTGACAAGACAAGACTAATGACTATGTGGCTGTTATGTGGTGAATCCTCAGTGTTTTCAGACGTCTTTCATTTTTTGTGTTACTGGTGTTTTCTGTTCCTCAAATAACGTGTTTGAGGTCATCGCAGCCAGTCTTCCTCTCAACCGTCAGTGAAAACTGACTTCAACACTGGACTCCACTCTCAGTCTCATGGCAGCTTACAGCTAATTCTGGGTGCTGAGACAAGTTTGTTCGTCAAAATCAATATTCAGAGTGCAGATGCACGACAAAAGTGCATCAGTCCGTTTTCTGACTTTAAGTTTCCCAGTGGCAGATCTGTTCGCGCATGTGCAGACTAAAACCATGCAACTTGTGACTTGTTAGTATTCACTGGTGGAAAGGTTTTAAGGTGGACTGGGATTCAGCTCAAGATGTGGCAGATTGTTTGATGCTGTTTTGTACTCAACTGTTGGAGCCTCACAGGTCTTTCTCATCCAGTTGGGTTATTTCTGGATCCAACTTTCTTGTTGGTTCTGTTTCCCACCAGGCAGTTAATTGCAGTCACCTGGAATCCCAGCTGTAAATTGCCTCAGATTAGGTTGCTCAAGAGAGGGCCAGGAATCAGGATTGGAGACCACTAGTCTCTTCTAATCCATCATCCTCTTTTCTCGTATACACATCCTGGCAGTGGCAGGAGAACACATTTGATGAAAGTGTTGAAAATAAATGCCATTATTTAATTCAATCTTTCACAGCTGAATCAGAGAAAGACCAATGAGCCAGAGCTGAGGACATTTTATAGAATCGAGGTAACAGCCCTGATTGGCCTGTTTAGTTGGACCTAACATTACTCTTATTTTAATAATAGGAACAGAAGGAATGAAGCAGAGTTTGTCCTGGCACAAGCGCCCTTATTATTGTGTCCTGGCTGAGTGGTCAGGACTGACTGACAGCAGGTTTGGTTAAAGGGCCGAGTTTCAATTAGCTTTTCCCTCTGGAGGAAAGAGGCTGCTCATCCGCAGCAATGAGCACAGAAACCTGCCAAGACCACTTTCATCTGTCCGGATCCAAGGAGAACAAGAAAAAAAAAAAGTAAGAGTTTCACTCTCCATTTGTTCATTTAAAGAAACACTTAGTTGTAGTACCCAACAACCAACAAGTCCTCCCACTTTAATGGCTGTGTAGTCATTAGTCAAAAGTCTTTCATGCTGTCCCCAAGTACAGAAGAAGGTGTTTGTTGAAACTGCACTGCTTTTGATGTCAGCTACGGTCTGTTAGCTCGTTTGCTTATCGACTCTTACCACCCTCGAATTCATCCCTCATCTCTTGGTCTCTGGTCAGTTTAAAGAACTGACCAAGCAGAACAGTGTTTTCGTTTCGTGACTAGTGTCTGCACGTGCTGCAGTGTTCAGGATACACAGGTGAAGACATGTATTACTGCGCACAGCTGCAGCATCTGTGTTTTTTGTTTAAACTGTGTTTAAACATGTTGGTTGTGTTACTGACTGTCTTGCATTTTGTTCTGTTTCTTTTCTGTGGATTATAAGTTTGATGAATAGTAGGTAGAGTAAAAATGTTTCCCAAATGTAAAGTTCCCCAAGTAAACCCAACTTTGTCACCTGTCTCATGTCCACTGGTGGTTTAGCACCAAGTTTCTATTGGTTGAAAAGTGGAATGTTTGGTCAGCACCAACCACTAAGCCCCAAACATGGTTCACACAAGCAGGCAGATGGAAATGACGGTACCAAACTGGCACCAACATGTGGTGTGATGTACCTGTGGAGGTGATCAAGGCTTGTCCACCAGGTGAAAACATGGGTTTCACAGGAGCACAGTAGTAAAGGAACATGGCTTGAAGAATGTGTAACCCTGCAGGTTGCACAGGTAACAACAATTCCGTCTAGCATATTAAATTGCATTACTATCTAAATTATGATGAAGCATTAACCATGTTTGAGGCTTAACCCTGGGATCAATGGATGACATGCTCTGTGTCCCTGGGTCTGTCCTGTGAGTTAATAGAAAACAAACACAACACAACAGTTACCACTAACAATCTGAAAGCACTTCCATGTCTGAGGAAGGCTCTTTCAGACAAATTTCCATTTCCTGTTTAGTTGTTAGAGCCAGGAAACTTCCCACTTCACTGCAGCTGTTTTACATATGAGCTCTGTTACTATTTCATACGTGTGGCACGAACAGAAGCTTGTCAGACACGTTCTCAATGTTGGTGAAGGGTTGTTCCTGGGTAGAGCGTCCAAGTACTCTGCAGAAATGTTTCTTTTGAGGCAGAGACAGTAAGAAGAGTAGAAACAATCCTTTATGTATATAACTTTAGTTTCCTGAAGGAGAGAACACCAGAAAGCCTGGTAAATATCTCCCATAGTTTCTGTTGTTGTGCTGTGAGGATCAACTGAAAGAGATCGCCCACTCGCTCGCTGTGAATTCTCCAGATAATTACCTGCTGTACTTGCACATGGGTTCGGATGGACATTTCTCAAATTTTGCATTGGGAAACTGGTAGGGTAAAGAGTGTTCATTGTGTGGGCTGACTGACTCAAACATTTTGCACTCTCTCTTATCACTTACATTTCCATATTTGTCTTTCTGCACAATGGGAGAACGTGCTTCTTTTATTCCTCCAGCGGAGGTTCACAAAGAAAAGACTTTCTTTTAGGCTAGTGAGCATTAGCTCCTTTCTGCCCACCGTGTGGCTGAGGAAGTAGGTGAACAATGGTGCAAATGACGCGGACGTAACCACCGTGTATATGTCGGTCTACAGCAAGAATACCGCTAGCCTAACCTGTCACTGAGCATACTTGTGCATCTGAGGATGCTAGCAGCAAAGCCCTGCTGTGCTAAAGGACAGTCTCACAGAGACAGTAGCATGGCTTGTACAGCTTGTCACAGCATTAATGTTCATAAAATCCCGACCTAGCTGGTGGTTCAGGGTTTTTTCGGTCTGTGACTGCAGATAACAGGCTTTAAAAAGTGTTTTTTCTTCACATGTCAAAGTAGTGAAATGTTCAGAAAACTACAGAGCTCAATTCAGTTCAGTTTTTGTGGGAGAAAAGGATTTAGAGGAGTAGCTGCAAGTAAATAATGAACATTTTGGTGCACTGCCTTGTTTTTCTCCTTCTGTCCTCCTCCTCTCAGTGGGCTGCCATCGTGGCGTGTGGTCGGTGGAACCACCTGCAGACCGGATTAGAAAGGCCTCTCTCTACCTGCTGGACACGCCGCTGTGTGTTTTGATTTACTGCCTGCTGTGTGTGATGTATACAGGGGCCGTATGTGTGTATGTGTGCGTGTTTAGCGTTTTAGAGCATGCATGTGGTTGTGTGTCCAAGCCGCTGTGTGTTTGGTGTAGGTGTTGTGGAATGAGAGAGCAGATGGAGGCAGATGGCGACTCCTACTGCTGCAGTAAAATGGCATCTCATTACAGCTCTGCCAGTTTAATCTGCTCCCAATAAAAATATTCTAAAATAAAACAGAAAAATGGAACTCACCAGAGGAAGGATGGCAGGAGTGTGGAAGGAACAGGTGGTGGGGGGAGCGGTGACTAGGTAACTACCAGCAGACTGAACAGGAAGGGGAAAGTCTGTGGGTGTAGAGTGATTTCAACCATGTTACTATTACTCAACACAGAGACACAAGAGTTTCCTGGAGTCTTTACCTCAGTTTCTGACTCATTAGCTTCAGTGCCCATTGTGGCAGGTCATGCATATTCAGAACACTCTGGTAATGTAGTCAGGAACAAAACACATCATAATAACATGCTGCACTGAACCAAAATCCAACTGTAATTGCAACAGTCCGGAGTCATAAACACTTACAAATCTGGTCAAACAGTTAGATAGTTTGACCAGAAGGTAATAACTCACGCAGTGATGTTAACCGTACAGATCCAAACAGTGTGCAGTTTCTTCACGTTTCCTGTCTGTCTTTGCTGTCAGATTTGGAAATAAAAAGGCAGCATTCCTGAAGACGTCGTCTTCATCAGTTTAAGAACAAGGGACATAACAAGGCTGATCCTGGAGATGCAACAGCAGAGGAGAGAAAAATCCCTGAACCTGAGATCTGAATGTCAGCAAACTATTTTATTTATCAGTACAGTCAAAATGATTCCTACCAACTGAGCCACGGTTGCTGGACAGCTGCCAGACAGTAGATGAAGACACTACTACAGGGTTTTGGTGTCTTGTGCGAGGACACCTCGACATGTAGCCAATAGGAACCACTGCTCTGCTGTCCCATTGTACATCATTGTCAATGGAATATTTTAGCTTTTGGGCTGCTCTGCGTGTCTGATTGTCACAAATGTTTTGACCCTGAATGTGGTGTCAGTTTTTCTGTGTTTGTGCCAGTTGTTTCACTGGAGGGAAAAAAGTTGCGAGATTGTTAATTTTTCTGCGCTGGTCGACCTTGGCATTGTACATCAGGGGATAAAGCTACTGTAGCGACTTCCCAGGCCTCCACAATCACACAGTAATAGAGATCAGAGCAGACTCAAACCACCTTCACACCTCTTTATTACAACTACAAGTCACACCCCAGCAACCGTTCACCTCTGCTGCCCTGCCAGCTCAGGAAATGTCACCATGCCTCTACTGAAAGCCACAGGGCAAACACCTTAGCATTATCACACATATGTATGCGCACACACTCAGTGCTCTGACTTTTCCATGGAACGGTTCAAGGGACACGCAACCATTACTGAAGCAGAAGGCAAAGTGCTTCTGTAAATGGAATAAGAAGAGAATATTGGCTGTCATCGTTGTGAAAAAGCATCTCTGATAAAGCAGCATAGTTTCTGAACTGGAGTATTCGTCTGGGTCGTTGTTGTGTTTCCTCTTCAGCTGTCCTCATCTGTCTACACAGGACTACACACTGATAGAGAACAATACAACCAGAGATCTGTAACTCAGTCTCATAACATTTAATGACTATCAGTTAGATGTGGTACCAGTTACACCTTTAAATCAATCTTGCATCTCATTCTCACCTAAGCAAAGAGCAGAAACCTGATCAACTGAGAGATGGTGTGAAAAGATGCAGATAATGTACTAATGGCACATGGAGGTGGAAGCAGAATGACATTTATGTATGAGGGACGACAGAATCGTGAGATTATCAGAGGAGCAGTGTAACTATTTGAGACAGCAGCAGGAATTCTTGCTTAATGATCAAAGCTACTCAGGCTCATTTAGTCAGTCTGGATGGATGTATTGAGGGCAACTGGAAGAAACCTGCTAGATCCTGGGCATAAAATTACCCATATATCTCTTGTTCTTTTGCCTCTTTGGCCCCATGGAGCGTGCTCACTAGCATCCTTCAGGCAAGGCTCCCGGCTCCTCACGCACAACTGACAGGATAAAATAAAACAAACTAGTTTAGCTAATCTAGACTTTCAGAGTGATACTTGACTGGATGGATTAAGTTCCAATCAGAATAATATTTTACTTTTTTGGAGGTTGTGATGCTCAGAAAAATGTATTGTGTGTTCGTAATGATTATTTTTGGGGAAAGTGTTTCTTTTTTTCTTCAAAAAGTGATTCTTTTTGAAGGGTCAAAGCAACCAGGAAAAAATGTTCACATCAGACCCTCATCATATATGAGACATCAGCAAGAGTATCACAAACAGAACCACAAATATGAAAATGCAAATCATCTACAAACAAAAATCTCTATCAGTGATACAAAATTTGCTCAGTCTTCCTCAATAAACTATTTCAGGTAGCCTGATCAGAAAACACAAAGGCTTTTCACCCATCCCTGTTCACGCAGTAGGGAGAGATAAATAAGTGTCCAGAAATGTGAGGCTGTAATTGGAAGATGAGCCCTGTGAAATGAGTTTGCAGAGAAATATGTGGAGTTTGTCCAGAATAGCTTTAAATAAACCATGACTCAAGTGCTGCATAGCAAGAGAAGGCCAAGCAACTCAAGTAGAAAGCACAATGATGATTTCATAACAAATCTGAAAGCACATTGAGTAACAAGAGTCCAACGCATAAAGACACTGGTGCATTCATGCATAACAAGTCTTTTACTAGATTCCAGGGAATAGTGAGACTTGTGACTTGTGAAATAAAACTTCAACTTCAAGGTTTTCTACCTAATGGTTAAAGGTGTCTTAACGAGTTAGTGTTAATGAGTGAACGCATGGCGCCTGTTGGGTGGCAGACAGTTACAGCGGCTCCTCTCTTTGTGTGTTGTTTTTGTTAGACTTGTTGAGTTTTGTTGGTTCATCTTCCTTCAACTCCTGCTCTTCTGCTCATCTGATACATCTCAACTGATGTAAGAACTAGACTTACTGGGGTTTTTCTGATCTCTTGCGTTTGTGTGAGGACTTTTGGTGACATTGTTTGGAGGCTCGTGTTGCCTTGGATACAGCATCGTTCGTCAGCTAGCATGCTATTAGCCATGGTAAACACAGGCCTGCTACAAGGAGAGAGACACTTAAATTCACCAAAAATCCTTTAAGGGATCTGAGGTCCACCAGGAGGTGGAGGTGCAGAGCTGGGAGAAGTGCTGAGAAACCTGAGACAATGTCTTTCAGTAAAACGGAAGAGTCCTCTGTGCGGATCAAGGACCAGAATGGGACATGGCTGAAGGAACTTAGTTCTGATTCAGTGTTACTGGATGTTTTTCAGCTGGCGAGGAAGAACAGGCAAACAAGGCCCTGCTGCTTTTTCAGTTAAAGTCACCTGTCAGTTCAGTGTTGACTCTCATGAACTCACAAACTTTGTATCTGATGTGTCTCACCTCCTAGATTGTGCATCGTTATTATTGCTATAGCTTTTTTGAGCTATTATGTGTTTTTATACAATTTTCTAGATTTATTCTGTGTTGTTACCTTTAATGTCATATTTGCTTTGCTGCTGTGACATGTGAATTTCCTATTCTGAAGATCAATAATGTGTTATCTAATCTAATCTAGTCTAATCTAATCTAATCTAATCTAGTCTAATCTAATCTAATCTAATCTAATCTAATCTAATCTGATCTAATCTAATATAATCTAATCTAAAAAAGGATATTTTTTCAACACAGGTTTTCTACTGACATTATCAGTAGCT